>JAWWEV010000043.1:2690483-2729974 GCA_035583235.1 Hafferia zeledoni | reverse complement strand
ACAGAGCCATATTGTCTTCCCTGCTTTAGACTTCAGTTCAGTGAAACATTGTCTGTGCCAAGCTGCTGGAAATGGGTCTCCTGTCTCTCTGATGCTTTAGTAATATGGAAATGGTGGCCAGCAAGTGCAAATATTGCTGATGGTTATAGAATCATAGACTCACAGGATGGTTTGGGTTGAAAGGAACCTTAAAGATCATCTAGTTCCAACCTCCTGCCGTGGGTGAGAACACCTTCCACTAGACCAGGTTGATCCAAGCCCCGTCCAACCTGGCCTTGGGACACTTCCTAGGATGGGGAATCCACAACTTCTCTGGGCAATCTGTGCCACTGACTGAGTAGCCTCATAGTAAAGATTTTTCTTTCCAATATCTAATCTGAATCTGCCTTCTTTCAGTTTAAATCCATTCTGCCTTGTCCCCTCTCACTGCATGCCCCTGTAAAAAGTGCATGCTACACTGGAGGAGTCTCCTGGATGTCTGTTCCTTCCTCAGCCATTAGTTCCTTGGGCTCTAGGCCATTATTCTTAAATCTTCCTCAGTTTTTCTATCAGTATATACTTCTGAGACTAAATCCATTATAATTTTTTTGGACTGCTTTTCTCACAAAAAAGGCTCCATTACATTGCAGGTCAGTAAGATGAAAACAGCAATTCATTTAGCTGTGGTTGGAGCTTGTAAAAATCCTTATCTCTGGCAGCACCAGAAGTGTAAGATCCCAAAATAGAAGTTGTTAAGTCTAACAAGTGGAGACAGTTCTTGGGAAAAGAAAGCACAATGACATACAACTTTGGATCAATAGAAAATCATTTTAGAACAAAAATGCAACATGTAGCAATGAATGTAGATGGGTTTGTCATTGCTAACAGCTTATTAGATAGCAAGCTTTCTGCATGTATTTTGGAGTGATCTGTGAGTGTGTGTTAAATATAACATCCTATCTTTCTATGCTTGTGTTGGCTAATGCACTGATGGTTTGGAAGTACTGTAGGACATTTTTATGGAATGAGCACAAAATGGGATCATTACTGTGGAATTAGGATGCCAGCTTGTATGACTGTTAGATAGGGGTCACAAGGGATGGAGTAATTAGATGTTAAACACTAAACTGGTGGCAAACTGGGGAGTTGAATTTGTATTGCTTATGAGTTTCAGGATCCTACTGCCATCCCCAAAGCTGCTGTGGGGAGTCCTCTTGGTGTAGCCAGGTTTGATCCCAGGTGGAAGTGTTGTGCTGTTCATGTACTTGAGCACAGTGCCTGTTTTTCCATTGGCATGTTTTCTTGTTGCCCAAATTTTTAGTCTTAGTTCATTGTCCAGGCCTTAGTCCACATCCAGCGTCCTGCCTGGAGAAAGTACCTTTCCAGCTTGCCATCTTGGAGACCATGCAGGTGCTTATTTTGGTGCCCTGCAGGTGCTGGACATCCATCAGGGCAAATCAAGGACATGCTGAGCTGTTTCCATCCACGTTGTGCATTACCCTGGGGGATGTCAGGATGAGTCCTGACACTCTTGGACCCTGGTTGCTCTCTGATGGTAATGGCAGTCAGAGGTGAAGAGGCTCAGACCAGGAGAGATTTTCAAGCAGCCATTTCAGAGACAGGTCCTCCTTTTGGTGAGCAGAACCTCCTTGTTGACTCAGTTCTGGTTAGATGATGATGGACACACATTGTGCTTTCGATATGATGGGCTTGGCCTTGTAGATGTGTCCACTAGGGCTGGAGCTGTCCCCTCTCTTTCTAGAGTTGGGTTGCCATGAAAAGAGCATAGGATCAGAAACTCTGAGCCAAGTGACAAAATCCACGTGGACACCTTTCACACAGATTTTCAAACGTATTGGCTCCTTCTTGGTGGATGTCACCATGTGTTCCTCTTCCCATCTCTTCCCACAGGACCATGCTGATTTGAGAAACCATTTCTTCACTGTGGGGATGAAGCTGGAGGCAGTGAATATGAGGGAGCCATTCCATATCTGTCCTGCATCAGTGACCAAGGTGAGTGCTCAGAAGGGAGGGATGAAAAGAGCCTGATAGAGAACATCCTACTGATTTCTACCACGTTTAGGAAAACTTGAGAGTGCTGCTTAATTGGCTGGAGGACACATGAAGAAATACGTTTAAAATCCATGGATGTTCCTAATTAATGAATTGTTTCTTTCCCACAAGCATCCCAGCTGACTTAGAACCAGGAGGGATGAGCATGTTCATGCACCACTTCCATGACAAACAAAGGGAATCCTCTTTTGTCTCTGCCTACCCTTCATCCTTATGTATTTGCCCTGCCCATCTGGCAAACCTTTGGAAATAAAAAAGCTGAATGGAGGTGATATCTGGATATTTAATCCACACTCTCAAAGGCAAGAGAGAGGAAGGCTGTGAGGTCTCCAGGATCACCTCCAGTCCCTGCTCAACTGTGAGCACAGAGATCCTGAACCCCAGTGCTTTCTCTTACCCCAGTTTACTCATCTCTAAAACTCAGGCTTTGATTTCTTTGGTAGAAACACTTTGATGAAGAGCGTTAGGTGAGAGCAGGTTATTTTCAGTAGTTTGGTCCCAAGGTTTGGCTGTTTATGCTTTCCACATTACCAAATGTTGTGTCAAATTTAACTTCTGATTTTGTTCTCTTCTTTTTCACCCCTTAGGTTTTTAACAATCATTATTTACAAGTGACTATTGATGACTTGAGACCTGAACCCAGCAAAATCTCAATGCTTTGCCATGCAGATTCCTTAGGGATCTTGCCAATTCAGTGGTGCCTTAAAAACGGAGTCAATCTCACACCTCCCAAGGGTTCGTATTCCTTCTCAGTGATTTTCAGGTTTCCTCTGAACCAAATTTGCATGTTATTATTGCCTTTAAAACTGTGGTGGTGGTTGCTGCAGAGCATCCACTGAAGGACCTCAAGCCAGAGTAGCCTGGAGTGATTTGGGCTGTTCTGGCTCACAGTAGCCCTGAACATCTTGGCAAACATGTCTTGCTGTTGGATGGATGTCTGTGTGTTTTGAAATCTGAATCAGGCTGCACCACATCCTTGTGAATTCCTGTGAAATGAATCCTAGCAATTCTTTGTGTGTGTAGAGTGCAAAAGGAGCATTAAAAGTCACATCATACTGCAGGCAAACCAGGCATCTCCCTACAGTCCACCTTGATACAACACTGAGGCCAAGCAAAGCTCCTAAATCTGAATGTCTAAACAGCTGCCTGCCCTGGAGTGTGTAGGCATTTCCTTGGCTGTCTCAGAAAATCCCAGGCGAGGGCACATTGGGAGCAGTGTCGTGGTCAGAGCCAGGAGAAACAGCCTCCGAGGGTGCTATTCCCCAGCTTTGTAGCAGTGCAGTTAATTACTCTCTATTTCAGACAACCACCTGTGGTGCCACAGCAATAATTCTTTGCTTGCAAAATGTGTTGGTTCTGTGGAATTTTAGGTTTTTGAAGCTGGCTGGCTTGTTGGTCTGTTGCCAAAAATTAGTGTTGCTTGAGAGAAAAAGAAATGTCTCAAAAGAAATAAAAAAAAAGCCACTAAGTTTTGTGTACGAAGATTTTTCTTCATTTTGGAAAAAGTATGGTGCTGCCAAACCTAGGGAAGTGAAGGGTTATTCCCTACCAGATTCAGAGTCCTTTTATGTATATCCAGAGTGCTTCTTCAGCACATGTAATTTGAAATTTGCACCAAAGTCCTGGAGCCCTGTGTGTGCAGCTGCATACGGTGCATCCATTATTACTCTGCTGCTTAGACTGAAATAAATGTATTCAGTAAATGTGCTGTCTGGGGTTTTAGCTCCCTCCTGCTTAAATCCAGGTGAAATGATAGTACCTGTCACAGATAACTGGCCAGAAAAGTTGCTAAAAATGAAAATAAATGAGTTATTTTGCATTTTTTCAACCCAAATTCACATGCAGCTTCCCCCAGGCTGGATAATTAACCGAAGCAGACCATGGGCCAGACATTTCTCTTTACAGGGTCATGGCCTAATAATTTCCAATCCATGCTGACACAAAACCTGTCTGAGATGATGTTTTACAGGTCAAGTGCGTGCAAACTCTTTTTTAGATGCCAGATATCTAGATGTGTCTGAAACATCCATCAACTTGACCAGTAAAGTCTAAGGGGCAAGTATTACTTACCTGGTCTGGTACATCAGACCAGCAACCTGGTCTAGTAGTCTGTGTGATCTGCAAGGCCTTTTCCAACCCAAACCACTCTGTGATTCTATGATCTGGTGTGATGCCTGGTGCTTGGGGTCTATCTCGGTGTCTGAGAAAGTGTAGAAAGTTTCCCCTTATTCCCCTGATGAAAATAAAATTTGCTTTCTGCTGTGAGATCAGAAATCCTGAAGGGAAGCTATTAAAAAGGCATAAAGCCAGTGGCAGATAGATGCATTCTGTATGGTGCTGTATTTCTTATTCTGAGTATGAGGGCTGCATGCCCAAACTGCATTTTAGCACCTTTGGTGTCAAAAACCTTTCCTGTTGGCAGACACACTCTTTGAGTTACTAAAATGTAATCAAATATTAGAATGATTTAGTTAAAAGTAAAGAAACCCTAACTAAACACAACAAACTCCCACAAACCACCACAAAAGAAAGAAGAGGGAAAGTGAAAAGCATCCAAACCTCTGCTGAGAGTGCCAGACTCCTCTGAGCAGAATAATACCAGCTTTGGGTGAAAAAAATGGCCAGGACTGATACACAAGGTCTGCAGTGCTGCAAAGTGGGGAGGGCTGTGATGTGAGCTGGTTGCCAATGAGCAGGTCTGCACAAGGAGGAGCAAATTCCACCATGTCTGCCCAAATCACAGCTCTACCTGCCCTGGGATCTTGGTAATACTGGTAATTGCCCCTTCTTGCACCAGATTGGACTGGCCTCTTGCTGCCCCCAGCGCTCACATGTTCCCAACCAGCATCAGCCCTAACAGAATAGGCTGAGCACCAAACAGGTGGTCAAGCATTGATACAGGCTGGCCAGGGCAGTGGTGGAGGTACCATGCCTGGAAGTGTTCAAGAAGTGACTGGATGTGGCACTTAGTGCTCTGTGGTCTTGTTGAGAAGGTGATAATGGGTCAAAGGTTGGACTCAATGGTCTGACAGGTCTTTTCCAACCTTTATAAATCTCTGATTCTATTTAGTGTTGCCCAAATGTCTCTCCCAGTTGAAAGGCAAAAAGTTCCCGTGAAGCAAAGGATGGCAATGGAAAAAGTACTTTTTTGGTTTTGGGAAAAGATTTTCTCTGCTGTATTCTCTGGGCTTGGGGGTTTTTTTGGCTAATTTATGGTTGATGAGAAATTTTTCTGTTCTTAAAATTAACTGAATTAATTTCCTCAGTACAATGTGCCAGGTTGGGGTATTTGAGTTCAGAGTCCTTTATTTATCTGATATCCTTTCCCTTGCCATTTTGCCTATCAGGGGTTTATTGAAGCCAAACACAGAGTAAATGAGTCATGAACAGGAGGTGCAAACATTTGCTACTAGAAATAGAGAGCAGTATTTTCCTGTACAGTGCCAAAAATGAATACCCATTTACTGCTGCTGTATAAACATTGAACAAGCACTGTTTATGTTTATTAGAGCTGGATTTATAGACCACTTCCCTTTAGAGTAGAAACCATTGTTTTATGAGCTATTAAGAAGGGGAAAAACATTTTGATAGTCATCCTAGTTGTAAGGCTTACTAAGGAAATGCCACTTTCAAAACCTCTGGTACATTTGTATTATTATATTTGCTTCTTGTTAAACTGCTGGGCTCTTCCATAGTGAGAGCTGAGAGAGGTTTTAAATGTTTGAGGAGCAGCAATTGAATCATGCAAACACAGCTTTCAATGTTGTTACTTGGGCTGAGCCTTCCAGGATAACAGTATGTGAGTGCCATGTGCTAGTGGAACTACTGGTATGTGGTACCTCCCCATGTGCTAAGGGAGGCAACTTATATAGTGTGATCATAGATTCATTAAGGTTGGAAGAGACTTCCAGGATCATCAAGTCCAATCTTTGACTGAGCACCACCTTGTCAACTAGACCATGGCACCAAGTGCCACGTTCAGTTGTTTCTTGACCTCTTCCAGAAGTGATGACTCCACCACTTCCCTGGGCAGTCCATTCCAATGCCTGACAACCCTTTCAGTGAAGCCATTCTTCCTGATGTCC
This sequence comes from Hafferia zeledoni, assembly GCA_035583235.1. NCBI lineage: Eukaryota > Metazoa > Chordata > Aves > Passeriformes > Thamnophilidae > Hafferia > Hafferia zeledoni. The sequence goes on along the minus strand of JAWWEV010000043.1, from coordinate 2,723,837 downwards.
AGCCTGAACTTCCCCTGTCATAGCTTGAGGCCATTTCGTTTTGTCCTGTTGCTGATTGCCTGGGAGAAGAGCCCCATCCCCAGCTGGATTCAGGCTCCTTTCAGGTAGTTGTGGAGAGTGACAAGGTCTCCCCTGAGCCTCCTTTTCTCCAGGCTAAAAACCCTCAGCTCCCTCAGCTACTCCTCAGATGACTTACTCTCCAGAGCCTTCCCCAGCTCTGTTGCCCTTCTCTGGACATGCTCCAGCACCTCAAACTCTTTCTTGCGTGGAGGGGCCCAGAATTGGACACAGCACTCAAGGTGCAGCCTCACCATGATGTTCCATGAAAAGGCCATATACAGGTCAGGGTTTGTTTGAAGCCAGTTCCCAGGTGTCCTCCTCTTAGAATCATCCTTGTTGTGCTGCTGAAGAGACTTAGGACAAACTCTCTAACAGCCCTCCCATTTTTCATTCCTCCTGAAGTCTAAAGCAAAAGATTTTCCAGTGATTCCAGTGGTGCAGGGCCAAGCCAATTTGTGGTTGTACGGTGACAACACAGTTGAGTTTTTACACCTCACTGAAACCTCTTGAATGTACCTTTTGCATCCACTCTGACAAGGTTTTGTTTAGCTTGCAATTGAGATGCAAAACCTACCTGTGGGTGTTTAAAGCAGGGATGAGAAGTGCAGGGTATGGTCAGGATGGGTCCCTGAAAGCACCGTGCTCTGGCAGCTCAGGTGGACCCCAGGTGAGTTCGTTTATACAACTGTGTTGTGGCTGTCCCCACGTGAGCCCCTCACCCCAACTTCTGGTGTTGATGGAGGGTGAGAGGGACTTTCACAAGGTGATTCTGCTCTGTCTGCAGGAGGACAGACAGATCATCTCTAGATCTTCTGGTTTCTCTGTTGACTCTCTGGGGAACCCAGGGTGACAGGCACAGCTGGAGATGTCCCCACTGCAAACATCTGTATGTGATCAGACAGATCCCCCTCTGACATGAAGTGATGGGCACCTCTCCTCCTGTCTTCCATTTCATTTTATGAAGCTGAAAAGGATCTGGCAAACAAATAACTGGAGAGAAAAAAAGAGATGGAGAAGATGCAGGAAGAAAATGCTATTGCAGCAATTGTGTGTTAAACAGTGCAAGGATATTTTTTTATATGAAACATGAACATTGTTTATAAGTAATTGCCATTTTTTTAGTTCCTAGTGCATGTTTATTTCTAGCTTTGTAATTATTATGCCCCACAGAGGCATCTTAGCTCAAGGCTTTATCTTACTAATTTGTTTGTCATGTATGCAATCATTAGGATTAGAAGTTCATCTTAACCCAGGTACTTTGCATCTTAGTAGGATGCTTGGAACTTCATTTTCAAAATTTCCACCTCCTTTTTTGGGGATCTGGCTGACTGATAGGGGAGTTCACTCAGTATTCTGGTCCTTTCTGGCCCATAAAAATGTCACAATTTTTATTGTCATAAATGATTCATTCACATCTGATCTTAAGTGTCCCTTTTTGACTATCAACGCAAAAGGCATTTAGGGATGTTCTGTGAAATGAGGCCAGGCTGAGATGCCAGCAAAGGAGATTGAGGGGAAAATTTGGCCTTTGGGTGACTCCGAAAACTTTCCAGGGAGAGTAGTTCTGCAGTAATGTTATTAGAGTATCTCCAGGGCCTTGGAGAGGATTAGCATTCACTGGTTTCAAGCAAAGTAAAAATGCAGACTAAGAGGCAGGCAAAAAAAAGCCCCAAAAGCAAATTAAAAAGAGCCCTTTCTTTCCTAGGAGTGTATTGCCTAAATAGCCAAGTAAGATTAGTGATAAGCTGAGGTCAGATTTGTCCTTCTGTGTTGGGACTCCTTGAGAGATGCTCATATAAGTCAATGTTTCTCTCTTTTTCCTCGAAGCAGAGGCTGAAGGGATCATCTGGCTGCTGAAACTGGGAAATCTGTGTTCATTTTCCCTCTCTGCTCCAGATTTCTGTAGCATTCTTTCTGTCATGGGATTCAGCTCACATACACTAAGCTGCTGGGAAGTCAGTCATGGGGGATGGATCCATGTCCATGAAGAGTTTGTCTTATGCTTTGAAAGAGAGGGTGGATCAGCTTCTGACTGTGCTGATCCTCTCCCTGTCCACTGCTGGAGGACCAGCTCATGACCCATGTCCAGCTCCATAACCCCATCTTCTAGATAGCTCAAGGAAGGAGAAGGCAGTCCATGAGCAGCCCCACCTGGAAACTGGAGACAGCAACACTTCTCGGTAGTTACAGGTTTATCAAAAGTTGATAGATCCTCATGAAAAAGGGAAAATAAGGAAAATAGTTATGTTTTATTACTTTTAATGAAGACTTGGAGTTTTCAAAGTGAAATGTAGAAGGTGTGTGAGTGAGGGCTGGAGAGGTGTTGACATTGGCTCTCATGGTGTATAAAGGGGCATCCAGAGAAATTGCCTGGCTATGCTGTGCAGTTCACTGAGATGGGATGGGATGCTGAACCACAAATGCTCATGTTCTTGGGGCCAATTGTTTGCTCTCTCTCTGGTGTGAAGTGGTGGCTGATGGCACTTTCTGTTTTGTCATCCTGCAGGTTACTCTGGCCAGGACTTTGACTGGGCAGACTACCAGAAACAGTGTGGAGCGGAGGCAGCGCCTCACCTGTGCTTCAGAAATGTAAGTTCTTCCTTTGGCCTTGGCATTGCTCCTGTCCATCTGTGTGAAACAGAATGGCTTGCACAGAAGAGCTGCAGCAAGGCTTTGGGAGGGTTTCCCCAGACCACCATGAGTCTGCCTTAGGAAGAAAGGTGGAGAAGTATTCCAGGTCTCCATCCCTTAAAGAGAAGTGTTATCTTAGTCTTGTCTTTATTTGATTATTTTCCTGCTCTGCATCTGCTCGCTGGTTTTGTACAGCACAAAAAGGATCTCAGCTGGTCACTCCAAGTAATTCAAGGTCTATTAAAACAAAAATCTAGGTAAAGAGATTGCATAGTATCATTTGCCCCTTTTCGCATTTTTGGTCCTTTCTCTCATTCTGGGGGATGCATTTTACCAAACATCAAGCATTTAAAAGCTCACACTGAAAATGTTGAGCTCAGAGTAGGAGGGGAGTGATTAAACCCTCGTGGACATTTTGGGGTTTGGGACAGTTCATGTGCTTCCTGGTTACAGCAACAGTGATGTGAGGGTGAGCAGCCCATCTTTATGCTGGAGGCCATAGGATTCAGAGCTTTGGAAAGAATCTTTTGCAGGCTGTTCTATGGCAATGACAGTCCTGCGTGGCCTGATCCGACAGGTATCCGTCACTTGGGGAGAGGCAGATCCAGCCTTCTGCCTTTTCCAATAACTGATGCTCTTCTTGTGCCCATCAACTGATGGGAGCTGAGATCCCATTAATAACTGGAAATGTTACTGATGGTGGTACCTACATGTTACTGGGGACACTAAAATGAGCACAGAAGGGTTTGTGAGATAAAGTGGTGTTGTGAATGGTGGACAGGCAGGTTCCTCTAGGAATCAGAAGGCTTTTCACCATGCTCAGAAGTCATAGGACTGGGGGATGGGGTGTTTATAAAAGGCAAAATGGAAACAATCTCACCAGGCACAAGCTGTGGTTTTGCATGGTCTACATCATCTGTGGTGGCCCAAGGGCGGCCTGGCTAGGAATATTTGATGGTGAACTGATGATTTTTTATTTGATGAATTCAGAAGACCTGTACCATAAGTAGAGTCTGACTTGGGAATCGAATCAGAGTCAGCCTTTCTTTGCCCCATTTGTTGTGCCATCCTATGCAGAACCTGCTCCCTCAAGGGAATTTCAATGAAGATTTCCAGCAATGCTGAGGGAAGCTGGACACAGTGCTGCTTTGCACCAACAGAGAGGGAAAATTGTCGTGTTTCTTCTTTCTGCAAGAACCCCTCCCTTTTCTTTATATCTCTTTTCATTTTGCCAAGTAATGGATCTGTTCTCTTAGCACTGACAGCCTTGAGAATGGTCTCTGCATAATATCCTCCAAGATTACATCAGGTCTGAGCACCTTTTTTGTCCTTTTTTTTTAAAGGAGACATTCACCAGATGAACATGTGTCTGTTATTCTTTCACTCTCACTAACACAGTTCTTTGCAGAGAGATGCAATCTCTCTGTTGTCACTTTTTCAGCCTCCCTGGCAGGTCTGTCCACTTGATTCGTGGCTGTGAAGGGCTCTTTGATAGAACCTTATTGCCAGCACATCTTCCACCTAGTGCAGCCAGACTGGTGCAGCAGTGGGTATGCTGTAACTGTTTCCCTGGGGGGAATTTTTAACAAGGAGAGGCAGTTATGAAATGGATTGACATGACCAAATGCTTAGTAAAATAAACTCCCAGCTAACTGCTTTGCCATTGATTCTGTACAAATGAGCCTCCAGCACCGAGTGGCGATGAAAGGAGCCGGTGCAATGATAAATGAGGTTTCCTTGTTAGGCAACGTAAAAGGCATTTAAACAAATTCACCCTGCTTTTCTGCAGTCCTGGCCATCAGCAGCTTTTACAGGGTGAAGCTGATCTGGGTGCTGAGCAAGGCTTGAGACAGTCCAAGAGATGTTTGAGACCAGCAGCACGTTCTTGGATGAGAAAAAAGACCAAATCGAGAAGTTTTGGTCTCACAGAGAGCTCCTGGTGATTGCTCAAGTTGAAATTCCCATAGTCCTTGGTGCTGTAAAAGTAGCAGAAGGATTGAATTTGAGCCTGGCTTCCAGTTTCTCACGTAGGGTGATGGGAGATTGGTGTCATTTTGAGTCAGTGACAATTATTACCCATCTCAATTATTATTAGCAACAATTTCATCCAAGAAGGGGAAGTTTTTCATTCTACTGGGTTCTATCAGAGAGATACAAGCAGAGCTGATGAGTTGTGGAGCAGGTGGGACAGTGGGAAGAAAAATCCAAGGAAAGGAAGCCATGGCACGGACAGAGGTATTGGATTAATCTGTTTTCAGGGATAGTGGTAGGGAGGATATTGAGCATAAATGAAAGGAGTGAATACTGGAAGGCTCAGAAGGGTAAGGGTTAAAGTGGGTGAAGAGTCACTTGAGACTTAGCTTGTGGGGAAGGTTTTGGAAAGGGTTGTAGGGTCCATGAAGAAAAACATACTTGAGCAGGTTACTCAAGTTTCTCCAGCCTCTGTCAGCCTGGTCAGCTGAATGTTTGGATGTCTACCTGCTCTGGCATGGAGTCCTCCATGGCCTACTGGTGGATCTCTGCTACCCTATGGACTTCCATGGTCTGTAGGAGCACAGCTACCTCACCACAGTCTGCAGCATGGGCTGAAGGGGAATCTCTGCTCCAGCACCACTGACCTTGGTGTCTGCAGAGCTGTTTCTCTCACAAATTCTCACTTTTCTGTCTGACTGCAGTTGTCATTGTGCAGATTTTCCCCTCTTCTGAAATCTGTTGTTCCAGAGGCACTACCACCATTGCTGATGGGCTTGGTTGTGGTCATTGGTGGATCTGTCTCAGGGCAAACTGTATTTGCTTTACTGTACATGAGGGAAGCTTCTGGCATCTTCTCACAGAGGCCACTCTTACAGCCCCCCTGCTAGCAAAACCTTGCCTTGCACACCCAATACAGGTGTCCAGGGCAGCTCTGTTTTGAAGTCAGATGCCTTTTCATTCCTCAGTGTATCCTGCACCTGCAGTGAAAAGCAAACAATGCTAAATCTGTGCTTCCCATTGGAGAGCCTGACTGAAGTCATGTAGTGCTGCAGTGCCATGTTTCAGTGTTGGCTCTTGACTCTTTCAGACATCCTTCAGCCGTGGCTTTACTAAGAACATGAAGCTGGAGGCAGTGAACCCCAAGAACCCTGCAGAGATATGTGTCGCTTCTGTCACCTCAGTGAAGGGACGGTTGATGTGGCTTCACCTGGAAGGTAAGTGCTGTAACAGCTTCTTGTGTTTGCCTGGTTCACTCCCTCCCTCCCTCCCTCCCTCAATTTTGTCGTTCAGCCTCTACACGCAATTGCTTTCTTAAGCTTTTGTGGTTTACACCTGTTGACCAATAGTATGTTCTAAAGAATTACCTTTCCCTGATCTTTCTCTGAGGGAGCTGCAAGCCCTTCCACCCTCCCATCCATGTGGACTCGCTATGAGCATGATCTCCACTGGTGATAGAAACCTCTTCCCTGCCCCCTCATGGTAGACCTCCATCCTGGGAATGGAAATTTGCCTCACCTGTGCAGCTGAAACTTCCACTGTGATTCCCAACATGCTGCTGTCTCCTCCTCTTTCATCCTCCCTCCGTCTGTCTGTCCCTCCCTCCTTCCCTTTCTCCCTCCCACTCTCTCTCCCTTTCTCCCTCCCACTCTCTCTCCCTTTCTTCCTCCCTCCTTCCCTTTCTCCCTCCCTTCTCAATGTGTAATTGTGAATAACACAGGGCTTGCTTTTACTATTTCTTTAAAAGCTGTAATTTATGAAGTCGCAGAGAGCAGAAAGCCATGCTCATTTAAGTTTTGATGGGTGCTGTGATAAACCATAAAGTTGTTGTAGCATCTGTCATTGTCACAACATAGTTTAATTTTTACCCATGTTTGAAGCTACTGACTTCATCTATAAGGATGTAAAAGCTTCAGTTTTCCTCTGAAATCAATATTAATTGGGTCGGCATCAACTACTATTGTATTATACTTGCTTTTTTCTGGAGAACCATGAACATGGCAAAGGCATTTCCAGTGGCCCACAGTAAGATTTTTGTCTTCTTAGGGCAAAATAGGTTTGATGTGAGTACAAAACATAGTTAAGCACATGATTTCAGAAAAGAATGGAGGAATGGGGGTTGAGACAAGACCTTCTTAGAGAAATCCTATGTGAGATGAAAACTCAAGCCTGATCTGCACAAAAGGCCACCTTCTACAGCAAGATACTCAGCTCTCCGTATTTGGGGTCTGGAAGACAGTGAAAGCAAGATTAATATTAACTAGTGCTTCATCATCATCTGACACATCACCTCCAACATCACTCTGCATTGATTGTAATAACCCAAGAATAATTTCAGCACATTTAGCACCTGACAATATCCTGTGCAATTAGTACAATAGGAAAGGTCTCTAATCAAAGCCCTTAAAAGTTAGTAAAAACATTGCCAGGTAACCCAGAGTATGTCATTTGTGCTAGCAGCTTGCTTTAAACACAAGAAAGGCAGATGCTCAGTGGTGTTCAGCTCTGTGAAAATGTTATTCTGTGGTAGACAAGGCTTTCCTGACTCCTCCATGATAAATCTCATTCGTGGAGATTTTTAACTCCTAAAGAGAAATTCCTCCTGAGCTTTTGCTTTCGGTAGATCTCTGTGCAATAGCGTTTTTGCTTTTTTCCTCCAAGATAACTGGTTGCCTTCTAATTCAAGGCAGCAACAGCCATCTACAGTCTGGTCTGGACATGGGGCAAATACTTTCATTAAAGAGCAGGAATCAATGTTTCTTTGAAATTCCACTCCCAGTAAGCCTGTTGTTGAATTGACACCCATCTGGTCAAAGAATCTGACCCATTTCAGCAACTTCCTTTCTTAAATGATCAGATGCTTTCACATTTATATGCATAAGATATGGATAGAGGCAGGGAGAGGACCACATACTCCCACTTTGCTTCCTTCCCTCATCTCTTTCTCCCTGCCTTTTACTCTTTTAATTTCTTAAAGGATGTTTTTTACAACTTGCCATAAAAAACCCCTGTGTGCATCTCCTTGTCTTGTGAGTTCTGATATATAGGTGCTTTATGCTTGGTTTATATCTCAATACTAGGAATAGAATGATCTGTAGTAAAAAGAAAAGATGCAAAAGACGGCAAAAATAAAAAGAAGTCTTTGCTGCTGTAGAAATACATCACTACAGTATGCACAGTTATGCTAAAAGCAGGCATTAAAAAAACCAACCCAAAAACGCTGCTTGCAGAGTGGTAAAATAAATGTGGCTTGAACTTGTGGCACTTTTTTTGACTCCATTAACACACTGTTGTTTCTAACTGATTATTTATATTCTGGAAGCAGCAAGACTCCCCAGCTACCATGGGAGCCCCTTGCTGAAGACCTTGGGTCCCACCATTTATCATGGGCACATCTGAAGCTTTCATTGTTGCCCTCCCAGTTTCACTGTCTGACAGCCCAAACTGCAGCCATAAACCAGGATGTGGTAGTTAAGCAGCATCGAGCCAGACGTGAGGGAACATTGCCTAATAAATCACACTTTGTACAGTAGCAAAAACTCTGTAAACTTCAGGGCAAGCATTTAATGAGCAGCATTATAGTGCCCCCGTGGTGGAGGAGAATCCCAGGACTGATGGGATGCTCGGCACATCCCGGCACTTTCTGCTACTTTATTACTTATCATCTGCATTGTTAATTTTTACTGGTTCGTTTTAGATTTGAAAGCTGAAGCGTTCTGGTGCGGATTTATACAAGTAATAATGTACACTCTCTGCACAGCTTAGGAATTTTGAGGAAAACCCTTTGGTTAATCACTTCTCCAGGGAGGTTTCCCATAATTTCCCCTTCGACAGTTTTCTAATGTTGCTGCTCTATTCTGCCCATCCTGTAAGAATCATAGCAGGTCACAGACGTTTTCCCACCCTATTTCCAATTTCCCTTTTCCATTTAACCTCCCATGTCTCATGGACATTTCTTACTCTGAGAAGATGGCAGCATAAAATGCAGCAAATGAAACTAATGAGTCTCGAACAAGCTGTGAGTGAGGCCAAAGGCAGCAGTAGGATGTTGGAAGTGGAAGGCAGGGTTATCAATTGCCAGAGGGCAGAGGCAGTGCCGGGAAGGACAGAGTAGCTGTGAATATGTCTTAAAGAGGAATAGGGGTGTTGCAGGAGAACAGGCATTATGGTGCTTCCTTGCTTATCAGGGTGGCTGTAAACTTTGGAATGCTCATAGAGTCACAGAACCATTTTGGTTGAAAAAGACCCTTCATCTCACATGTATTGTTGCTTGCAAGCAAAAAGTTGTATGTTATCTGTTTATTTTTAGAGTAGTGTAGAATTGCAGAATCATTAAGGTTGGAAAATACCTCTAACATCATTAAGACATTTGGTCAGAATAACAACATCGCAATAATGAAAATAGCGGATTTTCCCAGACCTGGTGATATTTCAGTGGGGACTGTGTTGATTTCTCGCACTGTTTAGGGTTTGATCCGTGGCTTGCTCACTCCATGCATGTCTTTCCACTGACTTCAGCCATTCTCACACTGGTTCCTTGTCTGGATTTGTAGTGCCAGGTAAAAATGTTTTATCCTTAGGTGAAAATGTTTTTGCCACTAGAAATTGCAGCTTTCATGAGGTTCAAACTGAGCAGTGACTTTGTGATATTTTCTTGTGGAGGGAAATGGTTTTGCAGGGAATGCCACCTGCTGAGATCTTGCATTCAGCAAGTTGTGTGCTGTACCATGTACTTTCATCCGATTGTCTTCCCTTCCCCATATCCCAGTGAAATGGAGACTGTATTTTCAACATATAATGCAGGAAAACAATGCAGGGCTCGGACAAACCCCATGAAGACACCCATGAATCTATGCAGACATATGATTTTATTTTTTTAATTATTTCCTCCAGCACTGTGGGTACCAGCACCTATTTTCCTGCTTCCTTGGGGTTTTCATGCAATCCACACGCTCTCAGAGTGCAGCAGGTTTATTACTAGAGAAAAGATCAATCCAAGTGCTGCATCTCAGCCTTGATGCTGTTCCCATCACAAAGTTCAATTACTGTTTCAATTACACCACAAGCCCTTGATGAACATTCATTAGTGGGAAGTTCCCTGTAGTCATCTGGCTGTGCACAGTCAAACACTGCTGCCTTGAGCAGAAGGCAAAGATGTTGTAACAGATGCCAAGGCGAGGATGGTGCAAGGGAAGCTGCTGATGCTTTGGTGTCTTTCATTAGGAGATCACCTCATGCTGGTGCTGGAGCTGTAGGTCCTTGGGTGGAATTGGCAGAGGGGGGTGAAGTTGCTGGCCTGACTGTGCCAGCACAGATGAACTTGAACTGGAGTAATTAAATAGGGTGTTGACTCAGGACATGGAGTTGTTTTCAAAAGTACTCAAAGCCAGCAGGAGTATTTTCATTTGGTGCAATGGCATTTGAGAGAAAAATAGGAAAATTAGGGGGAAAATTAGGAAAAATTTCTTCACTGAAAGGGTGGTCAGTCTTTAGAACAGGTTTCCCAGGGAAGTGGTGGAATAACCATCTCTGGAAGAGTTCAAAAAGCATGTAGATCTGGTGCTTAGAGAAATGGTTTAGTGGTGGGCTTGCAGTGCTGATTAATGGTTGGACTCTGATCTTAGGGTTTTTTCCAACTTCAGTGATTCTCTGATTCTGAGTCAGATAATCACAGAGAATGGTAAGTTGGACGTAAACAAAGACAGGACAGTGTCTTCTAAAGGAGGCATAATAACCAAACTGGGAGAGATTTGCTTTAAATTGAGACCTTCAGTGAAGTTTTGGTGTCAGTATCGTGCCAGAGACCTCTGTCTTTCTCTTATTGGGTGATCACCTCTGGTTTCAGATGCAGTGAGGGGCCCTAGGATAATTCATGGCACTTGTAGGCAAAAGAATGGCCATCTCCCATCCTTAAAAACAGTGACTCAAAGGCAGAACTACACAAAAAAGCTTCAGGGGGACACTGGGGCATAAAAGCCTTTCTATCACATCAGCCACCATCCTGTTAAGGCCCATATACCTTCTCTCAGCATTAAGAGTAAGTACCCAGCAGGTCCTACTAACTCATTTGGGCAACTCCACAAAAAATCCAAGGGTCTGTCAGGCTGTTTTGTTGGAGAAAGTCGTGCATCTTTAACCTCCCTGGCTTTTGGCTGCCTCACTGCACTGCACACCTTTACAGTGCTTTTAATGTGGTTTTCCTCTGAATGACATCGCACTGTAAACGCAACAGCCCTGTGATTGCTGTCTGGGTAAAACTGGAGATGAAATGGTGCCTGATTTTGATGGAGGAAGCAGATTTATTTTTACACGTTCCATCATTTGCTTCCCTTGGTTTGTGATGAATGCTTGGATGGCTCTCAGCTTGGTGTCTAAATCACATTATAAATTGGTGTTTCTAGGTTTGCAGATGCCTTCTCCAGAGTACATAGTTGATGTAGAGTCCATGGACATTTTCCCTGTGGGCTGGTGTGAAGCGAATGCTTATAACCTGACTCCACCACACAAAGCTGTTTGTAAGTACATGGAGACCTCAAACAATGATCTTTATATTGTGTCAGTGATATTGTATCAGTGGATATATCAGGTAGTTTGTCTTATGCCTGTAATCTCACTTTTGAAACTACTGACCTAGTTACCAAATTAATAACCAGACTGTAAGTGTACTGTAATAAATACATCTAATTAGTGACCAGACTGGAATGAGGCAATTTGCACTTGTCTGTTTGATCAGTCACTCCAAAACTGGGATTGTTTGTGCTGGGGAAGGCTATTAACATGCTTTGGGGTTGCACAGTGGGTTCTAGGTTTGAAAAGGGATTATTGGGCAATGGGGTTGTCAGAGAGAAACCAGATTTTGTTGTGCTGAGCCAAGTTCACTTGGGCAGTTGAATGATTTAGGGGCAAAACCCTCAAATTGGGAAAAAAACCTTATATAGGGTGAAAAGAATATAAAGAGGCCATCAAGGTACTCCTTACTAAAACAAGATCTGCTCCATCAAAATTGAGAAATATTTGTTGCCGTTCTGTGGTGGAGTTTCTGCCCCTTCCCAGGGTATCTGTCCCCTTCTTTCATGACCCTTACCAGCTCAGAGATTTTCCTGGGGTTTAATTTAAATCTCTCCCAACACAATTAAGCCCATAGTGTTTTTTCCAGCCTCCAGTGCATATTAAGACAAATTTCCTTTCCATTTGCATTTGAAGGAAGTTCATGAGAACTGAGTGGCTTGGTACTGCTCTCCTGTTCCAAACTACCCAACCCAAATCTCAAGCCACCAGGTGAAAAATTAGCCTCACTGTTTATATTAATTAGCATCTGAAAGGCAAATTTTAAAAAGTGTCAACCCTTTCAAAGAGTTAAATATGCCCAAGTTAAAAATCAGGCAGCCAGGGCCTAATTTGGGAGAATTCTGCTATGGCAACATTATGCAACCTTATCGCAATTTATAGCGAGGGATAAATTATGCTGGGGGTAATCATGCTTGTAAAATGTAATCTTATCCATATGTGTTGCTGTATGGAAAAATATTTGTGTTTTTATTTTAATTTTGTCTTTTATACTGATCCCATAAAACACAATATTAGCATTCCAGAGGAAAGATTAAATGTATTATTACATCTTTAAAGTAGGTTTTAATGATGTAGTGACTTAGTTAAAAAATACCACGGAAAGATGGTGATAGTAATTAAGTACCATTTCATTGTGTTGGAAGTCTTTTTATATAGTCAGTGCATTTACACAGCTTTTTATGCATTCTGGGTGCATTTTATAGGACAGAGGGGTAAGAAATGATTTTTTTCTTCCTTGCTTCATTTTTGCAGTGCGAAGGAAGAGAAGAATTGCAGTTGTGCAACCAGAAAAGCAGTAAGTTTTTGTTATTTAAGATGATCTTTTACAGGAATGCATCAGCTTTTCCAGGGGGGAATAATACCCAGCAGCTTTGTGACTTTGCTGGCAGCTGTCCAGACACTACTGCACAGTCAACAAGAGGATTCTTTTAAATCCAAAGTATTTGTTAGAAAGTCTCTGTAACAGAAATGGTTTTATTGGTTGGGACTTTGCAGCCATGTCTGATGGGATGCTTGGGGAAGATGAGCATCTAACAGGAGGGAATTTCCCTATGTAACCCTTGCACTGTGTAGAAACTAGAATTTAAGGGATTTAAGTGAGAATGTTTGCAGCCTGAAAGGCTAAAGCTCACAAGTCAGAGTATATTTTTGGAGTTGGGGTGGATCTGTCTCCTTCTTCTGTAACACCTTGGCCCTGGGCTGTGATAAACCACATGGAAGTGGGGTTTTGTTTTAGATATCTCCATTCCTCAGCCCAGGCAGGTGCTGGTGTGTCTTTTGGTCCATCCTGAAGACTAGTTCTGGCCTTTTGTCCTGTCTGACACTATTAATTACATCAAATTGCTCTTTCAGGTTACCATCCACAGTGCCTGTTGAGAAAATACCTCATGACCCCTGCCCGATTCCTCAGCCAGACACAACAGGTAAGGCCCTTTTTTCAAGGAGCCATTGCCTGTAAGGTGGGGGATGACCCCCAAAAGGGAGTGAGTTGTCACGTGGGGGGGATGGAACTACATCCTCTGGGGGTGTAAAATGGTGTGAGCCCACCAACAGTGTGAGGAGTCTCTGCTGTGCAGCAGGTGAGGGTCTGGTCCTCCACAGGTGAGCACTGTGTCTTGCTGGGGCTATCAGAGTTCCCCTGGAGCTTGCCCATTTCAGCTAATGATGTTAGGGCCAGGCTGATGAAGATGGAGATGGATGGGACTGATTAATTGGTATCAATGAAATTGCATACACCAGGCCTTAATGGGTCCCTGTGTTAGCATCAGGACTGTGTGCCATGGCTGCTGCTTCTGCTAAAGGCAGATTTTTTTTCCCCTTTAGCAATGGCAGGAGGCTCTGAGAGTGCAATACTCATCCATTTAATGGTGTAGACTCAGCAGGAGGGGCAGGATTTAACTCACTTTTTTTCAGCAGGCTGTGGGACATACGTTGGTATTTGAGCCAACATCCCAGGGCCCCATTGCAATCAAATGGGGACAAAAGAGTTTTTTTGGGAATGTTAACCTAAAAAGTGGATAACCACTTTGATAGCTTAGGAACCACATCTAGAAGTACCCATTTCTCTCCATGTGTTTTGAAGGAGCACAGAGTAATTAGCCTAGACAGGGAAAACTGCTCTGTAGACCCATGTTGGCTCAAGGGGATGGCACTGCAGTGCTTACCAGATTGGACAGGGGCTGAAGAGGGGTTTCTACAGCTCTCCACCTGAATTTTCTCCCTGAGCTGATTCCCTGTCTTTGAGAGTCAGCTCATACATCCCTGTCTAGCAGGCTGCAACTGATCTGCTCATGTCCATCTGCAAGGAGAGTAATGAAAGCCGTGGGTCCTGTCATAAATGAAATCCTTTCCCCATCCTCCTTTCAGCAGAGTGTGCAGCCAAATCAGTCACTATTAAAACCACTTGCTTTTCCCACGTTGGACAGATAAGAGCCGCAGAGGCTTCTTTACCCTCTGTCCCAGGGAGGAATTCTGTGCCTCCTTAACTCTTCTTGCCTCCTTCCCACATCTAGGAGGAGGAAGAAATGCCCTTGATTAATTGTAAAAAAGTGCTACAGGCACATCAATGCTGCTTTCTCCTTGCAGGCACCATCAATGGGAGATACTGCTGCCCCCAGCTCTACATCAACCACCGCTGCTTCTCAGGTCCATATTTAAACAAAGGCAGGATCGCAGAGCTACCTCAGTCTGTTGGGCCCGGCAAGTGCGTGCTGGTCCTCAAGGAGGTATGGCCCAGCTGTCTTCTGGGGGGAGGTCAGGGGAAAAGGATGGGCCATGGGTTGCCAAGCCCAGAATTTGGAAACAAGGCACTTAAAATTACCCTGAAGCTCTGTAGTGGTTTCCATAAGGCCAAACTGCGGGCTGGGAATACAGGGAAGGTTTATCCATTGTGGGGTTTGATGGAGGACGTGATGTTTATGGAACGTGGGGAATTCTGTTGGTTTTAGAAGCAAGATTGGTCTAACTGTGTGCAAGAGAAATCAGGCTCTGAGCAGAGCCATCTCCAAAGAGGGCACCTGTGGTTGTTGCCGTCAGCCTCTTTCTCAGCATCCACAATGCTGTTGGGCATCAGATTCAGTGGGGGTGACCATTGTGTGTGTGACCGTGGTCCAGTGAGGCTCAAACCATCAAGATCCAAAGGGAACAGGACAGAAAACCGAGGAGGAATGTGTGCTATGTGCTGATTTCATCCTGACCCAAGCAGGGCTTGCATTGGGCCAAATCCAGAATGCTGAGAACTTGCTGTTTGTCCTCAGAGCAAAACTACCTGATTTGAAAATGTTCCTATGTATTTTTGACAAATACTGTAGTCCATTCAGAAATAAAAGGCACGGTGACTGCGGGTGGCAGAGGACAGCAAGATGATACTGTTGGAGAAACCATTTGGCACCATTTTGGTTTGACTTGCGTCTTCCAGAGATCCAGATCTTTCAGTTTTCAATTCTGTACCTAAATAAACCCCACTTGATGTGGATGCAAGGGAATATCTGAGCTCCCTCTGCCCATGGTGGAAAAACGTGGAAACTTCCATATGCCTGCTTATCTGATATATTTGAAAGACTCTCAGTGCCCAGCTCAGGATGTTTGCAGTTGTCTGAAATTAGATGAATCCCAGCCCTTAATAGAAACACCTGGAAGGTGACATTCCTCCCAAATCAAGCACCACCTTTGAAAACCCCTCTGTACTGTACTATAGAGTGGCTCCCATGTGTCCACTCACTTCTTCATCACCTACCTGCACTAATTTATACCCAAAAGCCCAGAAATCCAGCTGCCTATGCAGGTGGGACACTTGGGTCTCAGAGAAGCAACTCAAAACCAGCCCTCAGCAGAAAGCAGGATAAAGTGGTTGCAGAGCAAGAGTTGACAGCTGCCAAATTTAAAAGCAAGTCCATTGTGACTTGCTGATGGGGAGCATTAGCAATCTGCTGCTGCTTGAAAAACAGGCCATGAAAAAGCAACATGGGGGAAAACATGAAGCGTGCACAGTCAATACTTATGCTAATGCTTCTTCCTCTTCCCTCCTGAAATTTGGATTTTGAAAACATAAGCAGTGCAAAGCTTCTGCCAGATCCTTCCTAGGTATTTCAGGCTTTGCTGTTGTAGACTAATACCAAATTCTCCAGATTCCTTAAGAATGGGACCAATTGCCCGCTTGCTCTTCCTCCTTGCAGAATTGTTTGCTAAAGGAATAAATTGCAGTGTCATGGAGACACGGGCACCTTGTTTTTGGAGACATGAACAACTGCCCAAGGAACAGGACAATGGCAATAGCCCAGCACTGGTCAGTGTTACTTTGCACATAAATTCAAACTTATTATGGCCATAAACTCTAGCTCATTCTGGCCATGGAAACCAGTTCAAAATTGTGGAAAGGATGAAGAGAAGACATTCAAGGTGTTGCTGCAGGGGAGATGCACCTGACTCAGCTGTTGCTGAGACAAGAGAGCAGCAGCAGCTGGAGAACCAAGGGCAGTGGGGAGGATGGGGGTACCCACCCCCACCATGTGGAGCAGGCAAGAAATAGCAAATAATACATCCCTGCATTGAGATGAAGTTCCGTAACAGATGCCAGAGCCCCCAAAAGGACTGTGGAGCTGAGTAGTGAGAACTCTGCAAGAGGTATCTCCTCCAGCCCAAGGCCATAAATGGGCGTAGCTGAAGAGCTCACAAGGGTCCCCATCCCTCCAGACAGTCTTGGTGCTGAGCTCAATGCTTTGGTTTTATTTTACACCTGATGATGATGTGTCCCCAAGACTGCAAATGCTTTATAATTATCTTTCTTTCTCACTATATGGGAAAATTGCAAGCTGTTGTAAATTATGCATCAGCATAACTTGTCTGGAATAGATAAATTATAGATGGGCTTTACTTCAGCAACACTTGGGGGAGGGTGGGAAAGACATCTCAATACATAGCTGTGAGGGGAGAACTGAAGCAGTAGCAGCTTGATGAGAAGTTTTTTAATCACCCTGGTCTCCAGGCATAACTCACTGCCTTTAGAGTCACTCTGGTTAAAAACCTGTGCTGTTTGCCAGCCCATTCACTGTGGGCAGCAGTCTTTGTGATGGAGCTGCTTTGGTATTTAGGACTGATAGAAACCTTGGACTAAAACCAACTGAACACCCAACTCCTTCCCCATTACCCATCCTGGGTTACCTGAAGTAAGAAGAGAGCAAATACCCTCTCCCTACTGGCATCAGACCTTTCTTCTGGCTGGGTGCTGAGGGAGGAGCTCCCCATCCTCTGCCTTCCTCTTCACTCACCCACAAGGGCTATATCCAGAAATCCAGCACATCTGGAGTTCATGATGCTCCTCAGACCTCCTTTCCCCCAGAGTCTTGTCCTGCCCTCCATCACTGCTGCAGTGAAGCATCACCCTGTGTGTGTAACCTTGCATCCATGCACAGCCTTGGGTGAGTAACAGGTAGCTCTTGTGCTGTTTAGTGCCAAACATTTTTACAGCCTAAGCTGTTCATTATTCCCAGTGCCAGCACAAGTGTCTGCTGGCAGCAGTGGTTTATTGTAGTTTCTTTCCCTAGAGGAGGCATGTGAGGTGGTAATGTGTGTTGTTTGACATCAGCTGCAAAGTTTATTCTCATTCCTGAGATACTTTTTGGAAAAGAAATTGAAACTTGGAGCCAAATACAGTGGAGACATGAGCTGTTGCCATCCAGCAATTGCACCTGGGCTGAAAAGTGGTGACTAGAGTAGCTGTGATATGTAATAAATGCTGACTTTAAGTAAAATTAAAATACACACATTGTTGGCTGTAGATTTAGTTCTTTGGTCAGAATATCTAAAAAAACTTCTGAACAGTTCTTATATCTGTGCCAACAACTGTACAGCAACATTGTAAAATGAAATGAGGTGTCTTTTTAAGACCCCAGGTGATCTATAACCCACCATATCTTGGGAGAAATACGCTATAAAGATTAATTAACCTCGTTGCTTACTGCTCTTACTGTTTTTAAGACACTTTGCTCTTTCTCTGTTTAAAAATGGACTTAAAGGTAATGTGACTGTCCAACTAATGCAAGCAGGAACAATCAGCCAGCATTTGTCAAGGAAGTCTATTGCACTCTGCAGCTCGAATTTTTTGTAGCACAGCATGACTTCTTAGGAAAAATTTGCATAATTAAATCATGGTGCTCAGAAAATTAAATAGCTTGCACTGAGCCTTAGGTGTATGTTTGGGCCAGGCTGATGGAGTTACCATTACTGATCAGATACTGGAATGGAAGAAACCTCTAGAGTCTGAAAAGATATAAACTGCATTTCTGCAAGGGGGTTCACATCCTCCACAAGACAGCTCTGTGGGCTTCAGCTTGTCTATAGTAGTTCCTCCAGCTTAGGATCTCACCATCTGTGTCTTTGAATGTCATGGACTAGGCCATCAGCATCTCAACACTTCAGTGCTACAGCTTTGACTGTGACAAAAGATAACATTTACATCCTTGATCACCTAACGAAAGAATCCCAAATAACTCATTTTCCTCTCTCTTTCTGTCCCATGTCAGTTTTCTAAATATAATCAAGTAATAAAAGTGTATAAAGTAACAAAGTTTACTGTCGTGCCTTAAGGCTAGCTTGGGACTTAGCAGTCCTCTTGTTAGGTAGGAGATGTGGGCTTGAATCTCAGATAGAGGAGAGAAATGGAGCTTCTCCTCATAAGGATGCTGATTATTGGGATCTTGAACAGGAAAAAAGAGTTGTGATGGTATTTTAAGCTGCACTTTGTCAGGAGAAAACTTCACCCAGGGCTGGGACGATTTAAAGAGAGGTGGAGATAAGAAATGTGTGAATACCAGAACCTCTCGTGGGAAGAAAAGTGCTGAACTGCCCAGTGGTATCAGGCACTAGATATGCTCAGAAAAGAGCCCTTGTGCATGCATATGGAAACATATGAACTGAAAATGTTTGTAGCTAAGATGTGAGGTGCTTGTAAAGTTGAGTAGAGGCTTGTGGTGGTGATGAGTGATCACGGTCACTGAGGTGACTCCAACCTCTGAAAATCCAAATTTCAGCAGTATCAAAATAAAACCTCATTGATGCATAGCAGGAAAGGCTAGTGTTGCCTTGTCCTCCTCTTCTGCTTCAGGACACAGTTGGCTGCACCCAAACCATTCCTGATGGAGAAGGCTGAAAATCAACTAACAAAATCTCAGACTGGTCACACTCCAAGCAAAGGGAATTTGGTCTGATATGGTTGGTGTAACTTTCCATCTCCAGAGAAAGTCAGAAACTGGAAAGTTGGAAACTGATCAGTGTTTCTTCACTGTTTTTGTTTTAATCACAGTTACTTTTTTCCAAGAACTTGTTTTTTGCATTTAATAGTGTGTAATATGAAGAGATGTTGTTAGAAGGTAACATGGTAGTGAACTCTGTTGTAGAGTGAAATGCCAAACCCAGTGACTTATTTGGGATAGAAGAGTAAAACCTAGATGGTTTAAAAACCACATTTTTTCTTCCTTGAAAGGAAAATGCTTATTCTTACCAAACACTCCCTTTTTTAAACAATGTGGAAGTTTACAGAGTCCTGTTGCTGACAAGCCAGCTTTGAGAGAAGTCCTGGCATCGTGGGTGCCTTTGCAGGGCTGGAGTTCATTAGGTGTCTGGGATAGTGCCCAGGCATGGCCACACTGGTATGGCAGGGTTGGGTTTTCTTTTCTTGCTCATTTTCTAACTATTCTGACAACTCCTACAAACGCCATCACCCTGATAAAGGGGCAGGGCAGCATCGTTTGTGAGAATTGGTGAACAAGACGCTTGCTTTCTGCTCCTGGTTATCTCACCAGCAAGCAGAGTGGGTGTCGAAGTGGGCTTAAGGAGACCTTTCCTGGCAGGCTCCTGTGTAGGTGTTACATAACTCCCTGGACTTGCTGATCAAGAGGGGAACACACCTGATGAGATGTTAATGAGTGTGACAGCTCCTGAGGCACTTGATGCTCTTGAAAACTCACCTCTGGCTTCTCTACAGCAGGTCTCAGTGTCTCTGTGT
The DNA here is from genome assembly GCA_035583235.1 of Hafferia zeledoni. NCBI lineage: Eukaryota > Metazoa > Chordata > Aves > Passeriformes > Thamnophilidae > Hafferia > Hafferia zeledoni. Next base: position 2,704,105 of record JAWWEV010000043.1, on the reverse strand, counting down.
CAGAGACCAGTGCCCCATTAGTTTGGTGAGAGACAGGCAAGTAAAGACGTGGATGAGCAACTGGGTGGGCTCACTCAGGAGCTTTCTTTTCACAGAATTCTGGAATGGTTTGGGTTGGAAGGGACCTTAAAGATTGTCTCTCCCTTATCATCAGCGGGGACACCTTCCACCAGATCAGGCCACTCAGAGCCCCATCCAGCCTGGCCTTGGATATAGGGATGAGACAGCCACAGCTTCTCTGGGCAAGCCCAGCTTCACCACCCTCACAGTAAAGCTTTTCTTCCTAGAATCTAATCTAACTCTGCCCTTTTGTTAGTTTGAAGCCATTCCCCCTTGTCCTGTCACTCCGTGCCATTGTCCAAAGTCCCTCTCCAGCTCTCCTGGAGCCCCTTTAGGCACTGGAAAGGGCTCTGTGCTCTCCCTGGAGCCTTTTCTTCTCCAAGCTGAACACCCTGAGCTCTCCCAGCCTGGCTCCAGGGCAAAGGAGCTCCAGCCTTTGGAGCTTCTTAGTGGCCTCCTCTGAGCTCAAACAGATCTTTCTTATGTTGAGGGTCCCAGTGGATGCAGCACTCCAAGTGGGGTCTGATGAGAGCAGAGGGGTAGAATTCCCACCCTTGTCCTGCTGTCTGCGCTCCTGGGGATGCAGCCCAGGACACAGGTGACTTCCAGGGCTTCCAGCTCATGTTGCCAGGTCATGCCAACCTTCTCATCCTGCTTCTCATCAGCCATTCTCTTGGAATCAGTATGGCTTTGGAACTAGTGTAGTGGGTTTTGTGATGAAATAGGAAGCAGCTGGAGAGCTGTAGGTAGATCTGTATTGTAGTTTCCCCATATGTGAAGTAGGGACTGTGCTCCTGCCCTTCCTTCCAGAGTGCTCTGGAAGGTACAGATGATCAGAGCTGCTTAGGGTGTTGGTGCTGTTATTAGGCATGACTTTTGGTTTCTCTAATTGGACCTCTTTGAAGAGTGGTTTGAGTAATGTTTCCTAGAGCCCAAGGATAGATTAAATTTTGCTTCTAGTAAATAACCTATCCAAGCAATTCCAACTAATGCCATTTTGCAGGGTACTGTGAAGCATTAAGTGAAGCCCTTACCTGAAAACAACTAATCCTACAGGGTTTTCAAAATACTAGCAAATCCCCAGGTTGTTGGATTTAAAGGGAAAAAAAAAACCAGCCCAGGAAAAAAAACCAAAACCCAAACATAAACACATTGGTCTTTGCAGTATGACTTAATTATTTTTTCATTTTGGATGAACCACATTTATGGGTGCTGGGGAAACTTATAAGATGTTCATCATGTTGAAGTAATTTGCAGGCCCCTCAATTCTCAGAATTAAGAACAGGCATTAGGTAAAGAGCTAAATTAGATGAAAACCAATCCAGACTCACTGTGGAGTTATTCATGTGCACACAATTCAGAGTGTTCAAACACACGGTCTGGTGCTGTTCGGAGATTTGTTTTTCTTGTGTTTATCTCCCTAGGCCAAGTGTAGATTATTAAAGCTTGGATTCCCTGAGTCCAAGAGAAGGAATCATTTTTATTCTCAGTGACTTTGGATTAAATGGATTGGCACATGTGTTTTGTTGTACAGAGTGGACACACACTGAGTTTCAGGCACACCTCCTGCAAACTCTTTTGTGTAGACTTCATTAATATTCTGCTAATATAGTCAAGGCACATAGCACTCAGCCATTTAAGCATTTTGCTGGCCTCAGGTGTGTGAATTCCCCTTTCAGTGTTCAGTGTGGTGGGACACAGGACTCTGTACCTGGTTGTGCCTTCAGAACTGTTTTCATTTTTTTCGTTGAATTGAGCCACTATGGATGCAGCAAATAGAATCTACTTGGGGTGAAAGTGTCTGTCTCCAAGACAAAATTACTGAGGAGCATGAGATTTTTGGGGTTAGCCAGCAGCATTTAGTGCTGCTACCATATCACACTCAGTTGTGATCTACAATACACATTGATCCACTCTGGGACCTCTACTCACTACATCCAGCACTTCCCCCCTGCAGCCTTGGACAGAAAACAGGCACCTCTAAGCTGCTCCTGCCTGTGCAGCACCTGGGACCATACTCAGTGTGGTCAAGGGCTGCTTTTAGACCCATCAGTGTTGTTGGTTTTGTCTCTCAATAGGTTCTCAGCATGGTGATCAATGCAGCTTACAAGCCAGGGAGTGTTTTACGAGAACTGCAGCTAGTGGAAGACCCTCAGTGGAATTTCCAAGAGGAAACACTTAAAGCAAAGTAAGTCTTCAGTGTGTGTTCTTTTATTTGGGAGGTTTCAAAAATGGAACTGACTAGGAAAAGGAAAAAGAGAGAAGAAAAGAGAGTTTTACTTTTCTAATTATCTTTTTGCTTCATTGAATTATTTGACTCATTCTGTACCAGCTTATGAAATGAAATATTCACCTGAACAGTTCGTTTCTATTGTCTTTCTGCAAGCAGCCGTCCAGTTTTTGATGAAGTTCTGAATTTTATGATAAGCTGTTCTTATAAGCTGTACTATTACTGAATTAACTCAATTCCTGGCTTTCTAAATGTAGGACTATTGTTGCTTCTAACGTAGAGCCTGTCAGGCTAATGCAGAAAAAACCTGGTGAGAATGAATGGTACAAAAAAAAAAGTTCAGACAAATTAGCAGGGACACGTTTTTTAGCAGGAGAGTGATTAGGACAGAATAGTAGCAGATCAGAAATTCAAGTCAAGATTTGATACTTTTCTAGAATATACGTCTATTAAATATTCAATCTCTCCTTCCAGCTTTAAAGTCTACCCATTTATATGTTCTTTATGTAATGGATATACCTATGATGTATTTCAACAATCCTTGTTGGAAGAGGGAAGTCTTGCCTATGCTCTCTCCAGAGTCCCTCTGAAGAGCAATTCTTCCCACTTCAAGATGGATGTCAACAAACAGTTGTTTGAAGACAGCTCTCCTGGTTGACTAATGGTCACCTTGACTTTTTGAGTACTGAAGTTAAATGCAGCAAATCTCGCCCTTTGTACTGAACTCTGTTGCTGCTTTTCAAAGAAAAGCAATTTTCTCTTGGTTATTGGAAATGATTGGCTGCCAAATACAACACTATTGATTGCTATTGTATTTGATCTTTGCCCATGCAGATGCTGTGGAAAGTTCATGTATTCTTTGGTTGAGGGAGAAAATTGAGAACCTTTTATTCTGCATACTCTTATGTTGTGAAGGAGAAGTGCAAATAGAAATGAAAAGCTACAAGAAAATCTTATTTTTAATTTGCTTTTCCCTCATGTGGAAAGTCACGCTTTTGTGTTTGTCAGCTAAAATGTTGCAGATGGAAATCTAAAAGTCAACCTTGAGCATGCAGATTTTCACTAAAAACAAGTCATTGTACATGACCTGCTTTACATTCATTCCAGGCTCCCACACCTTGTACTAGCAAACTTTAGATAATGCACTCCTGCAGATACTTGCACCACAACGACAGTTGTGAAATCAGGTTGTAATGGCCCATCTTAATATCCTGGCCTGCAGAGAATGGAGCTTATGGGCAGTTTTGCATTAGCAGTGTCCAAAGTAGGATTCGGTGGGGTTTCTCACTTAGGTGTGGGGATCTGCCTTGTTCAAAAACAGAAGTATTCGTTTCTTAAGGCTGCTGCAATCCATATTTCCAATGGGAGGCAACCTGGAAAATGTTTGACACGCAATCCTTGATAGTCAGTTGTTTCTACAGCTCAATCCACTGTGACCCCCAGCAGCCTGCTGACTCCAGCTGTGCTTACACTGGGAGGACCAGCTCAGTTGGGAATACATGGGCTGCCAGAGATTGTCATCAGTCCTTTGTATCACATTAACCAGTTATCCTCCTTCACTGATACCTGATGTGCTAATCATAGTCATGAGCACCTCCATCTCTGTTACTTCTTCCATCGTGCTTTTGCCCATCCTTTCCTATGTCTGTTTTTTCCTCCCATCCGTTCATCAGGACAGCCAGGCTGCTGGGATATATCTTATATCTAAATAGCTGCCAGATAAAAGCAGCAAGAAGATTTGGTGGTTTATGTTGGCCAACCAGTCACAGGCTGTGTGCGTGTTCCTGAGTGCTGGCTGCCCCAGGAGGCAGCGACCTCAGCTCCTCAGTGAGTTGTGCAGCATCTTTCCACTGTATTAAGCCACAGAATGGATCATTACAGGCTCAGAGCTGGGACAGCAAGTTTTGAAGTGACTTCTGAGAGTAGCAATGTGTTCTCATCCAGCGTGGCTCCTGAGGAGGCAGAGCTCATGGGGCTGGACAGCACCTTGTTCCTGCAGCTGTCTGGCTTCTGGGGCTGGAGCTCTCTTCACAGAGCAGTGCTTAGTGGCCATTCCAGCTTGCCTGTGGGTAGTTCGGGTACTTCTAAAAGTGTATGACAGAGGGCTGGAATGCTCCAAGACTGTCTGGCTGCCGTAGGACTTCTGAGTTTGTGTGAGTTGCTTCATCAAGTTTAATTGCATTTGGTTGTTCAGGAGCAGAAAAGAAAACATGGTCATGAAATGAGATACTGTGGAACATGCAAGGGCACATGACACATTACATCAGGTGTGACAGCCAGTTGTGCTCCAGAATCTTAAACTGAGACCCATAATGAGCAAATTCCTTTATATCCTGACTTGCAGCTACACAGACTTCTGATGGTGCCTCGGTGCTAATGATGACAGCTCTGCATCTGGAGTGGGGCTGCTGTAATGTGACATGTCATGTCACCACCTTCCTTCTGATGGGAACTGACACCTCCTTGGATGTGGGGAATGTTGTTGTTTGTTTGCAGTGATGGCTGCAGTGGGATAGAGCAAAGGGGAGGGAGGAGTGTGATGAAGAGAAGGCTGTTTTCCCCACTGGCACAAATGCCAAATGATGGGCTGCCAGGAATGCATTATCTCAGTCCGAGGACAACCTGCATTTCGTTTGCTCTGCTGTCATGAGTGACCAGTGCAGGATCAATTACGCTCACCTTGCCAAGAAGATAAACAATTTAGATTGTCCAAAGAGATGTGTCTGCAGTGTGTGATGGCAGTTGTTTCCCATCAGCACTGCTGGCTCTCCGTGAAAATAGTCAAAGCTGATTTATTGGTGATGATGAGCTAGAAATGTCAGGCTTGATCCTCTGAATTCCCAGAAGGGCTGGCCAAAGCTGTAGGTATTCAGCTCTTAAGAGTTTTGGTGCTTTAAGTTCAGTGACTACTGATTTACCTTCCCAGTTTTACATCAAATGCCTGAGGGACTTTTTACATTGTAAGGGTTTTCATTTTTCAGAGCTCTAAGTGGGGCTGTTTGGACTTACCCATATTTGCAGGACATTGGACATAAACAGTACCAGTGTGTGCAGAGAGTTATCTCCTGGGTCTTGTGACTTAGTTGATCAAAATAAAAAGTATGAGGTTTCCTGGACACCTTCATTAAATGCAGTTTTGATTGTGGGTCAAATGCAATGGATGAACTCCAGGAATATTTACCCCTGTCCCAAACATCATTGCTTATTTATGAGGCTGCATTTCAAAGTCTCTTCAGATGCTTTAGAAGACTGCCTTTCACTTGTGATAGGTGATGCTGAGGTGTTTCAAGTCTTCTTTGCCTCAGCCTTTGCTGGTAAGGGTTGCTCTCAAGCCTTCCAGGTCCCTGATCCTGTTTGAGGGAGTGAAGTGTTACCCCACAGTAAATGGAAAAGTAGTTAAAGGCCCTGGAAGCAAACTGGTTGTGCACAAGTGCATGAAACCATTTGAGATGCAACCAGCTCTGACTGAGAGCTGGCCAATGTCATTGCAAGGCCCCTCGCTGTCATGTTTGGAAGTTGATGAGGATGAGGGAAGTTTCCTGATGTCTGGGAAAAGACAATCATCACAGCCCTTCTCAGGAAAGGCAAGAAGGGGAATCCAAGTAAATACAAGCCACCAGCCCAACATTCCTAGGAAGGTTTTTAGGTAAACACTCTTGGAAGCCATTTCCAAGAACATGCAGGACCAGTAGGTGACTGGCAAGAACCAAAGGGTGAATTGTGCCTGATGTGATGAGATAATTAGATGGTGGTTGAGGAAAAAACAGTGGAAATTAATTTATGTTCATTTTAGCAAGGCTTTCCACATAGTCTCCCATAGTGTCCTTAGAGCCAAGCTGTGAAGATGTGGATTGAACAAGTGTGTGATGAGTGGAAAGTTAACTGGACACAGTCACTGACAAGAAGTCCAGGTGGCAGCCACCTAGTAACGGGTCTCCTCCAAGGTCAGTACAAAGCTACAGGTTGTGTGATTCGGTTTCTTTTCCACACCAGCTCTGCCACATACTTACTGAAGCACTGCAAGGATGAACTAACGTGACCAGGTGGCCTTCTGTGCCAAATACTGGAGATAGAAGTCATTAAGACCAGTGGAATGACTCAAACACTTTATTTCTGTAATCAGGAGGAGATGTAATGAAACACACCCTTCCAACCAGAGCATTCCAGTACCCTCTCTGAATCCTGTCTTCTAAGTATCACTGGGTGATTAAATAGCTTTGAAGGAAGTTAGCTTCTTATACTTGGCAGACTTTAAGGTAGTAAGACAAAATGAAAATTTCTTGCAAAGGAATAGGCAGGAGGTTTTGGTCCCCCCAAAGGAACTTGAGGCTTTTACCTACTGAGTTGTTCATATGAGTCTCAGGAATTGTCAGAACTCCTTGAGACTTTTGAAAATGAGGGTAATCTCAATGTTTTTGCTTTTTGAAGTGTTTTCAGCATGAGACTTGTTGTGCCATCACACAATAGTCTCAAATGGGATCTCCCAGAAGATACTATGTTCTCAGGAATATTTAATCTATTTTAGCACCAAAGGAAACTGCAACAGAGGAATGATATAGCAAACACAATGTTGTTTATTTAATATTTTTGCTCATGGATCAGTGAAGATCCCAAATGTATTTTTCAAGCAAATAGTTTCAGCCAGGAGGTTTTCTCCAGTTTTGGGATCTGAGGGCAGAGAAGGAGTTAAGGAAGATTTCTTTAGTTTTAGCTAAAAAACTTTTTTTTTAAAAGTACAGTGATTTCTAAGAAAACTGAAAATGTTATCTTTGACACAGCAGTTTTCCAGGTCTGCATTGCTGTGCATACAGATCACTTGCTGCTTACAAGTGGTTGGGAGGATAGCAGTCTTGGTATAAAAACATCCACAGGACTATCAGAAGTTGGTAATTATTTGAGAGATGATAATGGAAAAGGGTTTTCTGATTATATGCAAAGGAGCTCTTTCCACATGGCTGTCCTAGAACAGCTCAGATTACATTTGGTGGTGCTTGTGTTAAAAATCTTTATTGTGTGAGGAATATGGAAAATATTAGTAGAACTTCGTTTATAGTTGAAAGAGGTACTGCCAAGGCCAAAATTATGTAAAAAATATTACTGTGGCCAGTACTAACACCTTGTGTTACTGAGACTGATTGCTGCAGTCATGGTGATCTCCACTTTGCCATCCGTTCTGTTAATTGCCATGTGTGTTGCATTCAAAGCAGACTATGAAGTCAGTCAGTTGTTCATTTTCCTAGTTTCATCTTTTCCTTTCAGCAAGCACTGTAGTACAATGGGTCCTTTCTGGGCAGCCAAACACAATAGGAAGCACACAGTTAGAAAAAGTCAGCCATCCTTGAATAATACCCATCAGGCAGCTTTCTTAGCTTATGAGAAAGAAGATCAAGAGGCAATTTGATTATAGTGCGTTTGCAAGGAAACAAAACCAGACGCAGCCTTTTCATCCTAGTGGTGAAAGTCAGAACAAGGACAAATAAATGCGAGTTTAATTCAGATGCATCCAGACCTGAAATGAAGTGTAGGCACATGAGATCTAGGTAGAGGTGCTCCCTCTGTCAGGATTCTTGCAGTGTGAAAACCCTTGAAGGGAGGCTGTTGCTTGTCTGGAAGTGATGGTTTGATCCAACCAAAGTTATTTGGGTTCAGGTGAAGGTAAACAGTGAAATCCTGCAGCCTGTCACAAGAGTCAGACTTAATGACCCAGTGATCTAATGGTTAAACCTGATGGCTCCTGGAGAAGTAATAAGGGCAAGAGTCTTTTCAAACATTTTTAAGAAGAAATATAAAACATTTATAAATAGATAAATTTAAATGCCTGTGGAATTTGGTCTTTTTATGTTAAGTATTGCCAAACTCTCTTCAGCCAGCCTGCCTGGGCAGCTGTTTAATAGGGAAGCTGGAATATAGCAGTGCTCTGTACCTGGAAGGAACACTTTTTCATTTTTGCAGCATCTATCCAGGTTTTTAAAGGTGTGTGAAAAGTTGGTGCATTAAGTCATTCATTCATTCATGTGAATGAATCCAGGATTGTCTCCATGACTTGAGGTCCTTGGTCAGGCACCAAATGGGGTATCTTGGGGAAATGCTCATTCTGGTTATGGAGGAGTTTTATGTTGAGGTGATAGTTTGGATTGAGTCTTTTGTGATGTGAGGGTGGGCTGACTGCGTTGTCCTCAGACCCAGGTTTCATTTGGGTTCTCCTTTATAACACAGTTTCAAACCGTCTTCCTGCACCCCAGTATTTCCAGAAGGAGCTGTTGAAAGGGAGAGCAGCAAAATGTGGTGTTTCAGTTTCTTTGTGTGACCCAGTAAAACCTTCAGAGAGGGAATGGAGTGTGGGCACATGCTGCATATTTTAACTCTCTGGCCACAATGTTGTTTCACCTCCTCCTCCTCTTCCGTATCTGACTATCAGCAACTGATTCCCTGCTAGGAATTTATGGATCTTAACACAAAAATGCTTTGTCTCATTTTTCCTGATGACTGTATCTTTGTCTTTCCTTGCCTTTCATCCAGTAATCTTTCTTTCAGTCTCTCTCTTTCTTCTTTTGTGTGTGCTACTTTTCTCTCCTCTAAGCATATTCATCATGCTGTAGCACCAGGCACTCCCATGATTGTCTCTTGTGTTGCATTCCTCAGGATGTGTAAGAGATGTTTTAAAAACCTTATCTCACTGTTTACAATAGCTTGGTGCTGCTGTTTAATAAATTATAGGGATAATTGGTTTTTCAGTGTTTACATGTACAGTGTAGTGCAGCAGGGGTGTAACTGTATCTTTCTTAGCCATTTATCACTCAGAAACATTTTGTATAAAACACTGGAGTAAATGTTTTAGTAGCATAACAAATTTAAGACAAACCTTTCATTGCAGGTTTCTGCTCTAAGCATTCCCTGTAGGAATCAGTTTTTAGGGCCTGTTGCTGCAGCCTCATTAAACAACTCTAGAGATTCCTGATGGGACCCTCGGGTTTTATACTGGCCATGTCTCAGAGTGCTGAAGTCATCTGGTCCCTGTGTGGCAGAGAGGACCATTTCACTCAGATACTTCTTCAGTGTCCCAGTAGCCACAGTTGGCACAGTGAATCTTTGGGATTGCTGGAAGCTGGAATGTCATGTGAGAGCAAGAAAGGTGGCAATGGAGAAGACAAGAAGTGCACTAGGGGGCTTAGACACCATCTCCATTGCAGCCCAAACACAGGGTGCTGACCAGAAGGCTCTGCAGGGCGTATGAGCATCTCACTGTGGATCAGTGTATGAAGAGAGACTACCTTCCTCTCCCAAAAACTTTGCTTCACTTCATAATATGGGCTTGCTGTCCTGTGTAGTGTCCTCACCAAGCCTACTGAGATTTTTTTCCAGCCCTTGCTATATCTGCAGATATATCCAGTATGCACATGTATTCCTTTCTGAATCAAGTCCACATCTCTGATGTATTTCACCATTTCCTTCCTCAAATCCATCTGAAATGGAGCTACTGAAACAAATAGACTTACTCTGCCTGCCTTTCCAAGAGAGACACTCTCCCAAAAGTCACCAGAGGAGTCTGGTCTGTATCATCACAGGATGTTACTTGACTGGTAACATGGGGTTTTTACTCTTCTGTAGATACAGAGGGAAGACGTACAGGGCGACTGTTAAGATTGTGCGGACGTCAGATCAGGTGGCGGATTTCTGCAGGAGAGTCTGTGCCAAGCTGGAATGCTGCCCCAACTTGTTCAGCCCCGTGCTGGTGGCCGAAGTCTGCCCCGAGAACTGCTCCATTCACACTAAAACCAAGTACAGTGAGTATTGGCCAGATTGCTTTGTGGTGCCAGCTGGGAATCAGAGCAGTGGGAGACTGTGCATGATGAAGAACAGGAGTTGTATAATACTGTTAATATTGGTATTACTGTGTAATACTGTTATTACTGATTAGGATTCATTTCATCTAAGAGCCATTATTTAATCCTGACCAAGCCACATGTTCCCTTAGTATTCTGTAAAGAGAAACAGGCATCTCCAGGAAACTATGAATCTCACTCCAGCCTAATACATCTGTTTGAAAGTCATTGCTTTTTGGAAGTCTTGACTTATCTTCTTCATCTGTGAAGTTCATACAAGGAACACATAAAAGGAACCTGCAGTGGTAAGCCGAGATTTAAACTGCTACATCTGAGACAAGTTTTTTAGGTGAGATTAATCCTGTCCTATTCAGGAAAGAGTTTTTGGCATATACACCAGCACAGGCCATGGTGAATGGAGTTTGAGAGCATTAACTCTCTCTATTCAGAGTGTTTAATATTTAAACATGTTCCTGCCTGTAGAGGAAGGCTGTTGTTAGGCATGTGTTCAGCACTTTTTGTTGTCAATGTTTCTGATATTATTGGCTCTTTAAACAGGTCCGGAAATTGGAAATGAGTGCTGTCCTTCTTCCACAAAGGTTGCAAAAAGCAATATGATTGATTTAAAGCAATTATTTCCTGTTTGGTGGCAGAGTAGAAGGAGAAACGAGCTCAATAAGATACTCAGATCACTGAGGATGGGTTTCTGTAGAAGTCCACACCTGAGCTAGACTCCTACTGTTAGCAAATGCAGAGCTGGAGGAGTGCAGCTGGGAGAGCCGCAGCTGGGAGAGCCCCAGCTGAGATTGTGTCATCTCAAAGCTGATGGTTGTATGTGGCTGGAAGAACTGTGCCTCAAAACTCCACTGATTTGGTGAAAAACTCAGTTCACTTATGAGCTTTGACATGGGCAACTAGAGTGCAGTCCCGAATCTGTAGCAAGGAGCAAGCTAAGGTTTCCTTCTTTTGATGGTTAAAGGTTTTTATGGGCATTCTGCTTCATTTCTACAGCTTATTATTATGGGAAGAGGAAAAAAATCATCAAGCCACCGATTGGGGAAAATAACAACATGAAAAGTGGCCATGTCAAGCCAGCCAGGCGCAGAAAAAGGCGGAAATCCATCTTTGTGCAGAAGAAAAGGAGGTCATCAGCTGTTGATTTGAATGCTACAGGCTCTGCAGAGGTATGTGTTGCACTGGGATAGACCAGCAGAAGTCCCTTGCTTTCTTTTTTTTGTCCCCCACTCTGCATTTTCCTTTTGGGGGGTTTCTTAGCACACCTGAACACTTCTACTTTCTGCATTTTCTATTTTGAATCCTTCCTTGCTGCTCTGTTCTTCTAAGGTCAGACTGGTTTTATTGGGACACTTTGAGGATTTTTGCCTTTTTCATTTTAGAGTTAGCAGACAGATATTTTGCTCCCACCTTCATATTGCTCACTAACTAACATGCTGCCTAATATTATATCTTTGCTTTCCTTTGCTTCCTTGTAAGCAGGCAAATAAGCCTGTTAGATGCTCTGCATAGCATGTGCCAGAGAGAAGGAGCTCTGTGAGCCATGTCTAAGATCTCCAAGTATTTAAATAATAATAACTCCTGAACTCTTGTGGTTTCAAGGAATTTTATTTTTTCGTTAACTCTTGGTAATAGTTTTGGCTTATAACATTGAGCAGTAGTAGTTCTGGAAGCTTTAGAATACAAGCAAATGGTTTCTATCCCAAATACAGGATCTTTGAGGCCTCAGTACGCTGTGTGATACAACATGGTCTCAGCTTCAGCAAGGATTCATGTCCAAATGCAACCTGGAGCAGACTTAGTTCTATCTGGACTGTTTCTGGGTGGTTTTCCCATGATAGTAATAAAGTTCATGTCTGGTTTCCCTTCCTCAGCTGAGTGTCAGTGATTGCTGCTTTGTGCAAACTGAAGTAAAACTGATTTATCTAAATTCCCTCTACTTGGGCTAGAGGGGGTTATTTTACTCAGCTTTCAGTTGATTGCTTGCATCTTCATGGCTTGGTCCTCATTTAGGTGTAGTTCTGCTTCATTTCCTTACATTATACCTGCTTCAAAGGAGTTTAAACTTACTTTAAGCCTGAATCAACCATTAGCCAGGTTTTTCAATCTTTCAGCCAATACAACTGTCTTTGTCAAAAGTTGCTCTTTCACTCAAGACCTGAGCATAGGACTTGGCTCCATGCTCACACTTTGATCAGAGCTCAGCTGTTGAAGCCATTTGGGCAACTTAGGTATATATAAAGTTAAAAATGCACAGTTTCTATCAGTTGGTGTGTGCTTGCAAGCTCTATGTGACAGAAATAATGAGAATCTGGAATAATATCCTTTAAATGGACATGTGTGCTTCCCCTTTAGGAGTTGAGTGTTCGGCTAAAAGCAGGGAAATCTGGGTGGAATCCTCTGACCTGGCTTTTACAGAAATGGCAGCTAAGAAATCAAGTACTTGATTCAGTACTTACACATCTAGATATTGTTTAAAGGCACCAAAATTTCCTTCCTTTCAATACCAGTGACACCCATGACAATTTGAAGCAATGTGAGGGTACAAATTCAAGCCTATTTCTGATTTTATTTCATCTCAAGCAACCAGCGTTCTATTTTATACCTTTAGAATTTTTCATTTCCCCTCCTCCAGTGCATCCACAGCGCCACAGGTTTTGAGATACCAGCCCAACAAAGGAACATTTCATGCCAGATGAGTTATTGCTGTTGACCTTTTCTTGGAAGGAGAAAAAGGATTTTCCATCGTGTTTTTTTTTCTTCTACATTTTGTAGCAAATCTAAATCGAGGGCTAATCTACTTAGCACTGTAATGAAAATGAGGTAATTGGGTTAAAATAAATGTTACCCTGGACCAGCATGGTCATGGGCATGCAGTTTGACCCAGTGCCTTTTGATTTGCTGCTGGATTAATCTCTGGGTGCTGTTTCTCTGGTGGTCCCTGTGCAGGAGAGCGAAGAGGATGAGCCGGACGCGATGGAGGATGAGACAGGAAGTGAGGAAACCAGCTCGGAGCTCCGGGATGACCAGACAGACACGTCCTCGGCTGAGGTGCCCTCGGCCAGGCCCCGGAGAGCCGTCACTCTGCGGAGCAGCACCGAGTCGGACAGAGCCCCTGCCACGGAGAGAGCGCGGCGGAGCCGCAGACCACAGCCCCACTCCTACAGCGAGGCAGAGAAGTGCACACAGGGCAAGGAGGTGAGTGTGTCCATAGGCTTCACTCCCAATTAACAGCAATATTCTCCCTAAGTGATTCACAGAATCCCAGGCAGTCAGCAATAGGACAAGGGAGTATGGGCTTAAGCTCTGCCAGGGGAAATTGAAGTTGGATATCAGAAAAAAATTCTTTACAAAGAGAGTAATCAGGCATTGGAATGGCCTGCCCAGAGAGAGGGTGGATTCCCCATACCTGGAGGATTTTAAACTGAGATTGGACGTGGCACTGAGTGCCATGATCTGGTAAAGGGACTGGAGTTGGACCAAGGGTTGGACTT
>JAWWEV010000043.1:2671505-2689987 GCA_035583235.1 Hafferia zeledoni | reverse complement strand
CTGAGTGCCATGATCTGGTAAAGGGAGTGGAGTTGGACCAAGGGTTGGACTTGATGATCTCGGAGGTCTTTTCCAACGCAATTGATTCAATGATTCTATGATTCTATAATGTGCTGGGTTGGAAGGGACCCACAAGGATCATTTGAGTCCAGCTCTCAGCCCTCTGCAGGACCATCCCCAAGAGCAACACCATGTGCCTGAGAGGATCATCCAAACGCTTCTTGAGCTCTGTTAGGCTTGGTGCTTTGTCCACTGCTCTGGGGAGTCTGCTCTGGTGCCCAAACACCCTCTGGGGGAAGAACCTTTTTCTAATACCCAACCTAAACTTGCCCTGACACAACTTGAGGCCATTCCCTTGGGCCTTGTCACTGATTCCCACAGAGCAGAGATCAGTGCCTGCCCCTCCTCTTCCCCTCTCAAGGAAGTTGTGACTGCAGTGAGATCTCCCCTCAATCTCCTCTTCTCCAGCTGAACACACTGAGTGCCCTCAGCCACTCCTCACATGCTTCCCCTCACAGCCCTTCACCATCTTCGGTGCCCTCCTTTGGACACTCTCTAAGAGCTTAATATCTTTCCTATATTGCAGTGACCAAAACTGCCACAATATTCAAGGTGTGGCCTCCCCAGTGCAGTGCCAGACCTTCCTCATCAGAGGAAGGTAGCCCTGCCCTGGTTCTCCACATGAAGTAGTTTTGCTTTATGAAAACTTCTGGGGTTTTTTTTTTATTTGTAGGAAATTAAGCAAGAAGAGGAAGAGAAGCTCGTCCTGGACAGTAATCCATTGGAGTGGACTGTGACGGATGTTGTGAGGTTTATTAAACTCACCGACTGTGCACCCCTTGCCAAAATCTTTCAGGAGCAGGTGAAAGTCTTTATGTAGTTTGTCTCGTTGTGTCTGTGGTGCCTGTTCACATCACAGTTCATACCACCTTGATAGCTGGGCCTGGGGCTTTGATAAAGAGATTATGACCAAACTTTAGATCCCTTCATGCCAGGTTATAGCACAAATTTTGGCCAGGCATGGAAACCCTTAGAAACTTGAGTCAGAGCCTTGCCAGATCCTCAGAGAGAGACCAGAAACTCAATAGCCTGAGTCGTGAGCATGAGGTTTAGACCTTTCAAGCCATAGTCCACAGTGCCATCCTGGTATGACGTAGGTAAGCACCTCAGTGTAAAACAGGTCGTGGTTATCTGATACCTAGCAAGCTTTCTCCTGCCCACATGGGTTCCACCTTTTTTTAAAACATTCACTCGGGAAGTAGAAAAATGCTGCTTGAACTCAAAACTGGCTGCCTGAATTTTGTCATTAACACCCAGATGCCTTGAGTACGTAGACACCTAATTCCTAACTGCATTCCTCTGAAGATCTGCCAGTCAGGCCCTTGGATGACCTAATTTTAGGAGATGCCAATCATCTCCCCCCCATTAAGCAGGAGGGCTTGCAGGAGCAGAAGCCAATGCTCTTCATCTCGAGCCAGTGTGAATGTGTAAGATCTACATGGAAAGAGCTTTTCCTTGGCTAATGAGTAGCAGCCACTGCTGAAACTGAAGGGCAGCGCTAACAAATCTTGGGAAGAAGCAAAAGTGGTTAATTAGGAGATGGCTGATGGCAGTCAGTGTTATGGCCAACTGCACATTGAACTGTCTCTGATTCTTCTCCAGAAATAACTCTGTGCCTGAGGCATCTGCTTTAGCTGGGAGAAGGTGAAGTCTGAGTCTAGAGCAAGGCTGAAACTCTCATAGCAGGATGGTGTAGTCACCGTCTCACAGTGTGCTCCAACCATTTGTTAATAAGCCTGCAGTAACATTGGGGCTTGAAAGCCAACACTGCCTCTCTTTTGCCAGAGAGTTTTATAAGGACTTTAATCAAACACACATGACTGGAGCTTTTCCCTGTGAAGCTGTGGTGCAGTGGGCCATACTGTGAAGCTTCAGTGGAGGAAGAACCTGAGCCGTGGACAGTCCTGATCAAAGCATCACTTAAAGTGTCCAAATCCTCCTTTTGTGTAATACTGACTCATCAGGGCTGTCCTGGGGAGTTTATGCTGCCTGTGAGTTGCTGTGCTTAGACTCTAATCCTCCCTAAGGGGTCAAAAGCAGTTTTGTAGCCTGCTTGTGTGCTTCTCAGTCCATTAAAGAATAAAGAGGACTTGAGATCTGAATTAAGAAGAGGATCATAAAGCCAGCAGAAATCCCCAGTCACATTGCTCATCTGGGGTGCTAGTTCATGGAGTTTGGTGCAGAGATATGTCTGACAGAAGTGACCTCCAGAGGTCCCTTCCAGCCTGGGACATTGGAGGTTGCAAGGGCTTCAGGTGGTCCAGGTCCCTCTGTCTTGATCATTCAGCAGATGAAGAGGAAAAAGGCAGGTCCTGAGTGGACCAAAGGACCTGGCATGGAGCAAGTGAGAAATAAACCTGTGCTGAGCAAATCATGGGCCAGAGGAGTCAGGGGAAGGGTCTGACTTGGCAGTGGGACCAGCATCAGTTTTTCCATCCAGCTCCCTCCTGTGTCTTCTAAGTGTTCTCTCCAGCCTCCCCCTTGTTTCAGTTCCTCAGGCATAAAATGGGACTGATCAGATCTCTGTGTACCCTGCAGAGTTTCTTTAGAAGATGTTCCTTCATTTCAGCAGCTCAGAGGCTTTTCCCAAACTGGAAGGTGAAGGAGCCTATGAAGACACACTAGGTGACTTCTGAAAAAGCGTGATGTATCCCAGGGAAAGGAGATGGGCAGCATCAAAGTGGGAGAAAAGGGCAGAGGACAAAACACCTTTAATTTTTGGGGCAAACCTCCTTTCTTGCTTCTCCAGGCTTGGTTGTACCCTCTGCACCCCAGAGTCCACAAAAAAACCCCAAAACATTTTCCCTTTCTTTTCTTCCCCAGGACATTGATGGCCAAGCCCTTCTGTTGCTGACACTGCCCACGGTGCAGGAGTGCATGGAGCTGAAGCTCGGTCCAGCCATCAAACTGTGCCACCAGATCGAACGAGTAAAAGTTGCTTTCTATGCACAATATGCCAACTGACTGCACTTCTCCGTTTCTTTCTGCCCTCCCTCTTCTTCCCTCTCTTTTTTAGCATTTCAACCTGTTCAAGGGGGTTTTTTCCCATATCCCTTTTCTTTTCCAAGAACACGTGGAAATGGAAGCACTCAGAATTAATCTGTAGGGGAGGGTAAAACAAACACAAAGGAAAACTATCAACAAGTTGAACTAATTTTTCTGTAGTTGTAAAGCACACCAAGAGACTGCTGGCACCTCTCCTCATGAGCCTCACCAACCTGTTACCCCATGGTGCAAGGCCAGCACGAGTCAGATGGTTTGTCATCGTCAGAACAAACCTACTGATGGCAGACACATTCCCAAGGAGAAGGGTCAGGCATTTCCAGATGGTGATGGTTTGTCTAAGCCAGTTTCTGGGCATGAACATTTACTTCAACCAACTCTTGACACGCTTCTTTCATATTGAAATGTAAGTGATCGTTTGTAGCATTACCTGAGGTTTACTGCAAATCTGATCTTGGTGATCAAGAGTTTTTTGTTTGATTGGTTTTTTTTCTCCTGCCTCTCCAGTTTTACAAAAGGACAAAGTGTTATCCTAGTCATAAGCTGTATTATTCCTGAGTGATTTATGAAAGAGGACTCTACCCCTGGTCTCTATGTATTGGACAAAGTTGCAGCAAACTGACAGGAGTGACAGAAGACCTGGGTGCACTAGCACATCCTGAGCCGTGCTGGCTCTGCACAATAAGCTGAATGTCTGTGTGATGGGATCTGTACAATACTGCATTCCTGTACAGGAACATGAAAGCTTTCATAGTCAAGCCCGTCCTCTTCAAGTCAATTAAAAGACCTGACTCTGAGCCCCAGAGGGTGGAAAAAAAAACCTGTTCAGATTTAATGATGATACTGTTGAGGGAATGTTGGTTTCATTTGCAGCTTCATGAGTCTTGTTGCTGGGTGGGAATAAAAAGCATCAATCTTTTCAGGCTGTGTCACCACGGTGTTCAGGATCCAATCAAACATGGTATATGTTTAGTGACTGGACCTGGCACTTAGTCCTGTGTTTTAGTTGACAAGGTGGTGATTGGTTACAGGTTGGAGTCAACGATCTTTCCGGCCTTAATGTTTCTGTATTTCTTTATAAAGCCCTCAGATTGCCACAGTGCCACCCTGGCTAGTGAAACTGGGGGCTTGCTTCAGGCAAAGCAGGGTAAAACTCCAGAGAGAGTGAGGAAATGGGTTGGATACCCTGGGTTTGCCTCAGCTGTGTTTCTGTTTCCCATTTACTTTGCAGGGATATATAACCCCATTAGTCACATGTGTTGAGCTTGAATTTTCTGTCACTCAGCAGAGGTCGTTGGCATCACAGTAATGAGAAGTTCTCCCAAAAGCAAGAACCAAACTGGGAACAAGTCAGAATTTTACTCTTCATTTTAAGGTGCAAATGAATGAACTGGATGTGCAAATGGTGAACTGGGTGGTCTGTGCTGTATTTTAGGCTGTTTTCCTGGGAAACCACTGTCACTGGCAGGCTTTTATTGTCACACAGACCCCTGCTCCCTGGCCTCAGAGAACTCAGCTTGGAAGTTGTGCACAGCTCTGTTACAACGCCCTGATGCCAAAGCCCACTCAGTGAAAACCTCTTCAAAATGAAATGTCACTTCTGGCCCTAAATCTGAAGCCAGTGCTTATGGCCAGATAACCCCCTTCTCAAGCACATCCCATATGGTGACAGCAGAGGGGTCAGAGACTCCTGCTGACCACAGTGTGCTCAGAAGAACCTACTGACTTACACCAGGCTGCAGCTGCTGCATTTTCCTTCATCAGTTTCCTTCTTAAATTCTTCAGAGCAAAGGGAGAACTTCAGGAATAAATACTCTGCACTACATTGGAATCTGCCCTGAGAGTGTGTTCAGAAGTATTGACTGTGTTTGCTGTGCATCATTTGGGAATTTCTAGTTTGTCTTTCACTAAGTTCCCGATTTGCCCCTCAGGAATGTGATGGGTGCAACTGCTGCAGGCTGGGCCAGATCCTGCCACCTCCTGAGACTTCATCAGAAATTTTCTTACATGGGAGATCAGCAGGGCTGGATCTGTTCTCAACTGTTGCTTTGTACTGAAGATCTTGTTCAGGTTTTAACCAACTCAAGGGAGTAGTAGTTGCCTCTGCATCAAATGATGGGTTTTTGTTTCTCAGAAATCCAGGAATAAGATTCTGTAGTGGAGCAGACATTAAAAAACTGGGTTTCAGACTAGATTTCCTGCTAACAGTAGCAGTGAAATGTGTCATAACAACTGGTTTGATAACTAGTTTGGATCTCTCTCAGGATCCCCTAAAAACATCTCTCCTTGTTTCGTCTCTGAAGACAAAAGGATTGGACCCAGCAAAATGAGAGCACAGCTGAGAATATCAGGGAGGTGTTTCTCCCAGCTCCTCCTTGCTTCAGCCCTGTCCTGGTGTTACATCTGTCAGCAGGAGTCAGCTCCTGAGAGAATTCTGGATTGTGAGGACATTTCAAGGAAGGGAAGCAGAATGGCTGTTCACTGAACAGCATCCCAGGACCAACCCTTTTCTTGCCACATCCACCTTCTTCTGAGCATCCTTTGCTACCCTGATGTTCTTGGACTTCCTTGCCTCTGGGATTTGTCAAGAGACATTTAACGCTTTTTGGGACATGTATTTTTTTCATCCATCAACTTGTAACTGTAGATATTCCTATGGCAGCTAATTATTCGTGGAGGCACATTTGGGGAGCAGACTGGCACAGACTCTGAGAGCAACCAGCTCTGATGTTGGCTGAGCAGGGAATGGGTGAAGTGTTGAGCCGAGAACATGGGAATCTTTAATGATTGTTCAGGGAAGTTAAATCATACTTAAAACTCACCTATTAAACAACAACAAAAAAGAGTTTTAATTTTATCTTGCGCTGGCTCTTTTATTTCCTCAGGTATCTCTCTCCTCACCATTTGTCTTTCAGCTCACTGTTCTTCAGTGTCGCCTCGTTTATCACTCTCTGTCCTTTCAGAGCAGATGATAACCTGAAATCTTTATGCTAAAGTTACCTTGGGTGGTGAATGCTTTATTATTTTTTTTTAGTCTGCAGATAGGGAAGAAATACGGGATTGGGGTACTATTGTCTGTTGCACTGATTGCTTTCCAGAAAAGCTGGAGCTGAATTACTTGGGCAATTTCTTACATAAGTGGAAAATGAATGGCCTTTAGTTTAACTGGACAGTATGCTTGGATTGAGCAGAGATCGGAAGGAACTAATTAGTCTTGCCTGGACTTCATTTCAATTCTGGAACATTAGTAAGGCTTTGGAGTAATGTGTACAAAGGAAATTATGGAAACCTGATCTTGGTAGAGTAAAATATCAGTTTACTCTGCAGTGTGGGAGTATAAACCACTGGGGAAGTTTGGGGGTTTGTGTGGTCCAGACCAGGTCCTAAATCAAATTCAGAGCTGGTGCAACTTCACAGGTACGCTAATATTAGACAGTGGTGAAGCCACATCTTCTCCTTGCCCTGTTCTGAATTTGGAATCCAGGCCTAAAGTTTATTGTGTTATCCACTGCACAGGGCCATAGCTGTGAAGTGCTGAACTCATGATTATATTATCCAAGATGATTGCCCAGGGCTGGGGAGAAACCCTGCTGTTGTTCTTGGGCTGTTGGATGCTGAACTTCTCCCACAGGAAGGATGCGCAGACACCTGCCACGGGTCTCTCTTTCAGCAAAGGACAAGGATGGGCATTTTTGGAAAAAAAAGGGGGGGCAAGGGGTTGAAGAGTGTGTGATACCTGCCCATGCTCATCTGCATTGGCTCCTTTTGAAATGTCACTTGGTCAGGTTAAACAGGTCCATGTGCAGGTCCCTGCTCCATTCCCAGCCTTCTCAGCACTTACCTTGACAGAGTCAGCCAATTCCAAGTTTTCAAGCCCAAAGCACCTGACTCTGAGATTGGATTAAAACATTAATTTAGGGAATGTCCATGATTCCCTGGCTGGTTATCCTGCCTGTCTTCTTCTGTCATGAATGCTCTTCTCCCACTTTGAAGGAAAATGCTCTCTTTGGTTTCAGGGCACCTTCTTCCTTTTCAACCCAAAAACACAGCTCCCATCCACACTCCCATTTTTTTCCTCAATTCCAGGAAGACCAAACCCTGGCTTTTTTTCTACCTCTCAGAGGCATGGTGGCCTCTCAGTGTTGAGGATTTCAGGATCTCCAGCTCAACCATGCAATCCCTTGATAGTTTGGTCCTGTGGGGTGTGGGAACCTTCTAAAAATGCTGTTTCCTGAGGAAACACCAAAATCCAGGCTCATGGTTGCACACCCTGTCCTGGGTGAAACATCTTGGAGATACATGTCCTAGCTGAGAGGGCCTGACTCACACTGCCAGAGGTATTTGGATGTCTGTTAGGATTTACAAGGTTCCTCAGTAAGTTAGAAACCTAAAACCCTTTAATATTTCGCTCTGGGCGAACAGCTAATTTGCCTTAAACTGGAAAGTCACCATTCCTTGGCTTTAACCTTCAACCTTTTGTAGTCCCCAGTCATGTGGTGTGGAGCAAACACCACCTCAGCTTTCTGAAGGCAAACCATGCAAAGTTGGGCTGTCATAATTAACATTTAGTCACCTGAAAAGCCTGCCTTGGTCTTTGCAGGGCACAGAATTGAATCTGGCAGAGCTGCTGTGCCATCTCAGTGTTCTAGAAGCTCTCTACAGTCAGGGCACTTTGAATACTTTGTGCTTTTCTGGTGCAGCGTGTCTGGAAAATGATGAACTCAGACTTCCTCTCATTTCCAAATTCAAGTGCCAAAAGAGAAGAACATGCTGCAACTGAACACTATTAAAACCAGCTTTATTACACGTGGATAAATATAGTCTCAAGGGCTCCATTTTGGTGCTAAGATATGTCACGCTGTATTTTCCATTGCTTGGGATTACAAAGCTGATTCTCTACTCCAGGAAATATTTTTCTGTAATCTGCAAGGTCTTGAACATTAAGATTCTTTTCTTTACTTGTGACTGTACACTTCTTAACTCAGATACACTCAACAAACACCCACTCACCCCCAATCCTGTGAGTTTTGGAGATGTTTTCTGCAGTATATTTATGTAAAAACTCTTTCAAAATGTGGATGCATGGATATTTTCCCCTCAGTAATGTTTTTCATCACATCAGAACTAAAGAAATCTGTTACTCAGGATTTGATTCAGAAATAACTGAGGTTAGTGTTAAGGCCCTCACAGATGGGTGGGCTGTGGGACCGAGTCTTCACCAATCCTTTCACTTAAAAAGTCTGCAGTTAATTATCAGAAAATTTAAATGTCTCCTTCTCCTAGTAGGCAGGAATCCAGCTGCAATCTGCCAGACTTAACAAGAGAGGGCTTGTGTCCTTAGGTGCTCATGAACTGCCAATAAAGGAGCAGAAGCTTTTTAATATTGTCATTTACTCTTTCGTACAATACTCCAGCAAGAAGTATAAATGGTCTTAATGGCTGCCTGTAGAATATGAGCCAGTCATCAAAGATGAGCGGTGTAAAAGCCCAGCAGTCCTTTAAATGTCAGGTGTCCTGCAGAAGAAAAGTGGTTTTGAAATGGTTTGGTGCCATGTCACGGGAATGGTGTCACAGAGGACACGTGAACTGCACAAACCCAACATGGGTCATAGATTTAAATACTTGTGGCCTTTCAGTTTTTAGTCTTTCATGTTAATACTTGCAATGAAAAAGGTAAGTTCTGATGACTGTTAAGGATATGGGAGATGGGAGGGTGGGTTTTAGGAAGGAGCGAGGTTGGAGTTCTGGACTTGAGATACCTGTGTGGAGAGGGACCTCTCACAGCAGAGAAGCACAGCTGGGGCCCATGGGCATCATTCCTGAAAGCTTTTCTGTTTCACAGCTAATATGCTTTGAGTCCCAAGAGGGGCCAGGTGAGAGGAAGGAAAGAAGCTGGCTATAGATTTGGAGCTACAATGCTGAAAGTTTCATATTTTGTTTTCCCAGTGGAGATACAGAAGTTTGGTTCAGATGTCTCCAGGCTCCTTGGCTGGATAGCAGGCAAGATCAGTCTGTCTTCTTTGTACCCAGCTCCTGTGTGTATTCTGGGTTTTGGGGGCTGAAGAACCACCTCTTGCACCTTTCAGAGCTCCATAGGAAATACTGGGCTAAAACCTGAGCTCTGTCTCATAGGAAAAGGTGACATTGCCCTGAGTTCAGGTTGTGGGTCAACAAAACCCTCAGCTCTGTGTTAGGATAAAAATGCTCATTCCCAAAGCACCCCACCTGCTTCTTGTTGCTCCAGTCTCACCGGAGATTATGGACATATAAATGTCCATAATTTATACATTATAAATGTATGCATTACATTTCCCAATCCCTGTTCTGCCAGACATGATGAGTATGTGCCAATATGCAGTTATTCCAGCAACCTTCACCTGTGTGGTCCAGCAGAGGTGAGTCTCAAGTGCTTTGAAGAGAGTGGAGTCTTTTCATGTACCATAATAGGCCAAGGCAAGCACTTAAACCCTCCTGTCTCTTATGGAATGGCAGAAATTACCTCCACAACCAGCAGTTATGGTTCTTTCATGGTGATGCACGTTGGAAACCCTTGAATTGTTTTGCATTCCAGTTTGTATGAAGGTTTGACTCGGAAATTTGTGTACATAATCCCTTTGGTGTGTTACAAATAGGTATGTGTGTGTATATATATGTATATATATATTTGTGTATATATATATACATATAAATCAATCAATGCTGGTGTTTTTACTTTTTGAAGTTCACAGGGCAAAGGGCATGTTGTTGGTTTGCTGTAAGATTCTATTCTGTATATATATTTTCATGTAAATAAATGAAAATCTATATTCAGAGTTATATTTTAATTTTTATTCAGAATGAAATAAATCCCCTTTTTACTTGAAACAATTGTAAGCCACGTTGTTAATAAAGTAACAATAAACCATACATCTGTCTGGAGTAGTTTTTTGTTTAAGTGGGCTGTATTTTGATGTTTCTATGTGTTCTGCATGCTCCACACCCAGCCTGGATGAAGCTGCCTGGACCAGAGTCTTGCCCTCACTGAACCCCCAGACCTCCATGGAGGTTCAGCACAGACTCCCTGGCTTAGCCCTCCATAAATGCCAAGCCCTGGGTTTATGTGTCTGCAAGTTCTTCCCAGAAGCAGTATGGGAGAACATGAAACAAGAATGATGGTGAGTGAGGAGACGGAAGAGTATCTAAAGAGCTTTTAGGAGAGTGATAGGGAGTAGGGTGCTGCAATGAGCAACAGGCAAAGAAGGTTGTAGGGATGGAGGAGGTGATGGTGACAACACAGAAATTTCAGCAGGGCCACAGCACATGGAGTAGAGAGACAGCAAATAAAATTTCTCCAGGTACACAGCAACCACTGGACATTAGTAAAACCATCCTGCAGTGGTGGAAAAGAGCTATTCCAGTGGGTGGGCTGTAGAGATACTGACATGCTTTGCAAAACAAAATCTTGTGTTTCTTACATGTCTCATATGAATTTTCTCTGCAGTTACAGGCTGTGTTGAGGAGCTTAAATTCCAGCTTTGCAAGTAATCTCTCAGACTTCTTGATGGCATCCTGAGTCCTGTTGGGCCAACTTGGCTACCAAGCATTTGCCACTGATCTCATCACCCACCCTCTGCCCCCAGTGAAAGTGGGGTGGTGCACACCCCAACAGCATCCATTGGTGGGTGCATGGGAGAAAGTGAGCACAGGGTCCAAAAAATGAGATAATGAGAACTTGGATGACCCTTGCTTTGTTTTGGTTTTGCTCCATCATTCCCATTCTTGTGGATACAGAAACAAAATTGCTCCTTCGATCTTCTGCCATTTCTCTTATTTCATCAAGACTGGCTGGTTTTTATCAGGGAAAAATACAACCATGGGCAAGCATTTGGTTCAGGGTGATTTACAAAAGGATCAAGCCACTGAAAAGATTGTTATTTTACAATGTCAACAAAGTCTTGGGATGAAAATCCTTTGGTCTTACTCATTATGACATTGTACCACAGCCCGTGCTTCGGGAGAGACGAAAGTGCAGGGAGTCAGTGAAGTGACCTGCCCAAACAGCCTGGAGGATAAAGCATCAGAGCAATGGGTAGTGATGTGTGTTGACAAATGGCTTGCTAGACCACAGAAGACCTCACAGAAGACCATCTCTGAAAGGTGATGTAGAGAATGGGAAGGATTTATAAAAGGAAATAATTCTGAAATAAATCTGATGGCGACATAAAACTGAAAGAGCAAAAGCTTGAATGGTTTATGATATTCTTCAGAATCCAGAGGTGAAAATAAATCAGTGTATCTCCCTGCAGCTTATTACATAGTCATTTAAAAGTAATGCAAAGGTCAGACAGTGGTTTTAAAATTTCTGCCCCAGCTCAGGGAAGACATGTTCAGAGATCTGCAAAGAGCTAATTTTTGAAGAATGTAATGTGAAGTGATTTTTAATAAAATGCTGGCAAGATATTCCAACTGAGCTCATTGAAATTAATGACCAACATGTAAAATATAGTTGCCATATATCATTTCCTCAGGGGAAAAAAGTCTACCAGCCAGTCTTGCTTCTGACATCACAGGCCAAGATTTTGAAGACACTTCATTTTTAGTGTTTTTCATTTTTAAAAGATTTCTAGATACTTGTTTTGTTGACACAATCAAGCACTTATGGAAGTGGCAGCATGAACATCAACATGTTGTCAATTACCCCATTAAAAAACCCTACAAAACTAACAGTTGGATTGTCAGATCTCCGCATACAGAATGAACAAAACAAGCAGGTAGTTTTTTCATTGCTAAGGTTTCTAGACAGACTTTCAAGGCAAATAATTACTGTTTTTAATAACCATGTTGTTGCTGTTACTGCTACTTTTGATGGCATTTTTATTACTTTTTTAATTTCAAGATTCATGTCTTTCTGTGAAATTTATTGGTTCTCAAAGTCCCTCTACTGCTACAATATTTACTTAAGTATGATACAACTCCTGCTATAGTGTCTGTACTCAATTACTGTAAGTTGATTTTATAACTACATCTCAGCTGAAGCTGTAATTACACTGTCTTCTCTAGTAAGTCATAAAATCTTAAAACCAGAGAAAAATAGTGCTGCAGGACACCTTGAGGTGTCAGGTTGACTGTTTCCCCTCTGCACGGCAGGACCAATTAGACAAATCTTATTCCTATTTGGCATTTGTTTAACCTGACCTTTGGATGGGTGTCAAAATAAAACCTCCAGCAACAAACCATTCCCCAGCACTTCCACAGCATATCTTAAAAAAAAAAAAAAAGGTGCTGGCATTTGGATGATGAAGCGTAATATTCCCAGGCAAAACCACTGAGCTGGTGTTGCCACTGAAGAGCCACTGCATTTTGAAAAGCTCAATATGACCCATGATTAATGTAGCAATTAATAAAAGTAAAAGCAGAAAATTCATAGTTAAGATGGATTAGGATTCAAGTAAGCAAGTGTGGTAACCCTTTCCATCCTGAGTCCTGAACTGGGGAGGCAGAGCACATGAACTAGAGCAGCAAGGGAGCTGGGGAAGGGGCTGGAGCACAAGCCTGGTGAGGAGCAACTGAGGGAATTGGAGATGCTCAGCCTGGAGAAAAGGAGGATCAAAGGGTATTTTAACCACTCTCTACAACTCCCTGACAAGAGGGTGCAGCCAGGTGGGGCTTGGTCTCTTGTCCCAGGTGACAAGAAATAGGACCAGAGGAAATGGCCTCTGGTTGCACCAGAGGAGGTTTAGATTGGGATATGGGGAAAATTTTTTTCACAGAGAGGTCCAGCACTAAAACAGACTGCCCAGGGTACTGGTGGAGTCATCACCCCTGGGGGCATTTAAAAGGGTTATGTGTATATGTGGCATGTGGGGACATGGATCAGTGGTGGACTTGGCATGGGAATACTTGAGCATTCATTCCTTCCAGGCGTGATAATAGAGTCTCCTTTAGTGGACAATTCCTGCTAACTATGCAGAAGGAGAGGGAGAGAAAGAGCCTTTAACTCCTGAAAGAAGAGCCCTGCTAGCTGTTGGTAGTCCTGCTCTAGGTGGGATTTCCAAAGTGATGACTCTCTGGAACCTACTTTTTGTTCCCAGAAGAAGAAGACATCAACTCCTCCCCTGACTGAACCCAGGATTAACAGCAATCTTTCATTCTCTGACATAAAACAGAGCATTTTGTTAACACGTAAATATAAAAATTCTCCTCAAGAATCAGTGTAAGTTCTCCATGTAAATATGAAATCTACACATAGCATGAAGCACAGCAGAGGGAAGGAAGGTCCAAACCCAACACCAGAAGCTTTGACTCTACTCGCCACAAAACTTAAGAACAGATAGAATTCTCCTAACTTTACTCATATGAAAAAGTAAAATTAAATATGTAGGCACAATTTGAACTAATTTTCCCAAGTCAGCTTCATTTTTTTACTCTTTCTGAGTGTGTTTGTGGCCCTTAGTTGCATACAAAAGCTCTATAACCAACAGCTTCATCCTGCTCATGCTATTGTAGACAACAGATTAGATCCTGTTGGTTTAGTTGCAGTTTACTCTGTGACATATGATTCCTTCCCCTCAGACAAGAGGGCATCACTCTGGTCCTCTTGCTGACATTACCCACACAGCAGCCACCCGTTTCTGTGAAACTTTCCAGCTGATTGACATTAAGTGAAATGTGAAGCAACTACTGCTGGTATGTGCCTAGTCTTGGGTTTTGCTGCTGCTGTTTCAGATGTGAAGTTTGCCCACCTGCTGGAAAGCCCACTCTCTTTCCATGTGTATCAGCTGGGCATGTAGAAGGAAGAGCCTGTCTCCATAAACCTCTCTCCCACACATGCTGAGCACTTGGGAGATACTCCCTGCTGAGGCAATTAGCAGTCTCCTGTGATGACACCCAGCAAAAGGCAAGGACCTTCTCAGGGGAAGAAAGTGTTATTACCACTTTCATGGACTTGTCACTGAGACCTGGAGATCTTGCAGAAACCAGGGACCGTGTTCCCACTGGTTTAAGGTGAGAACACACCTGTCTCTAGGGAAATGTGCTGGGGGAGATCACCACATCAAGATGCAAACATTCCTCTGAAATTCACTGTTCTTGATAGCTGGAGGGACCCTCAGAGATCCAAACTGTAAATTTTCAAGCTTGGCTTTGCAAAGGGAAACTGCAAGGTCTGCTGAGCTCCTGGATGTATGACTGACCTTAGTTGCCTGTTACCAATGCAGCTTTCTACTTTCCAGCCTCCACAGCAGGATTTTACCCAGCCAAGGAAGGATTGAGCACAGCAGGTCCCAAACTACAATGGTTCAGTGCTCTGCTTCTTAGTGCCATGCCTTTGGCACCTGATTTTCGTAATCTGTCATGAAGATAATAGAGGCAAGCACAAAAGGAGAGAAGAGCCTGGTCACCATCTGAGGACTTCTCTGCTTCAAAGAGCCTATGTTAGGCTGAATTAAACCCCTGAATTACCCTCTCACTGAGGGGAAAAAACCCTTATTTTGTTCTGTGCTTGTCCAGTCTCTACAATTGCTGCAACTTGGAGCTTGACTTCATTATTAGTTCTTGTTATTACAAAAAATAAATAAAGAGAATATCTTCCACCAAGAACTTGGAATAAATTCATACACTTCTTTCCAGTGAGAAAATCCTGTTGTCCTGTCGTAGACTTGGATGTTCCTGTGCATCACAGAACATGGCAGTGAAAGATTTGAAATACTTTTCCCCATTCTCCCTGCTCAAGGGTCTCCAATGCATCTCAAAAGTCAATGTAAAACTCTCCCTCTCCTTCAGGTGCCTGAGAATGCTGTGTTCTTAAGAAGGAAGTTGGGTGGTACCTTAGTCATGGCATTTCTGGATGAAATCCGAATTTTTGCAGGAGTATACTGTGTCTGTGAGAGGGCAGGGAAGGAAAGAACTGGTCCAGGCCTAAATATTTGTTGAGAGTGAAGTGGGTGGAGTTTGCTTTTTGGGGCCTTTTTCTTTATTTTTTTTCCCTATTTAATTCCTCTATTAAGAAGCACGTTTTCTGTTCCCAGTTGCCATTGTTGAGCTGTGGTATCTGTGTGTGTGTGTGTCTCTGTGTGTGAGAGTCTCCAGTCCATTGTGGAACACAAACCGGAATATCAAGTCTTTGCATTTCCTTAGATCGTGTTTTTATCTGATATTGAATTAAGTAAAGGGCTTAACGTTCAAAGTGGTGTTTGGGGAGTTACTTGCACAAATTCTGTTATTGCTGTTAATGGGATTTGTGCAGATTGCTTTGAAGATAAGCCCCTTCATGTAGAATTGAAAAAGGCATTCTAAATTCTAACTTATTTCAGACAAATCTATCTTTAATTTTTACTGATAGAGCATTAGAGATGTGAGGCAAAGAAACATTTGCTGCATTTTTTATAAGTATTATTGACAGGCATGTGAAGACAGGTTTGGTTCAGATAATCTAGTGCATCCTTTGCTGAATTTTTAGAAGTGGAAAGAAAGGGACTTCAAATTTTGGAATAACGATGAAATTTGGTGAGAGAATACAGAGTAGGAAAATTGGTCATAAAACATTTCCTAGGCACCATCTTTCAATTCAGACTAAATAATGATGGAAATCTTAGTTTGCAGAGTGAACACCTCAGCCTGCATCTTGGTGGTACCTCCCTGAGGTATTGCACTAAGTGGTGACACCTGTGGAAGGTGTCTCTGTCCATGGCAGGTGGTTGGAAACACGTGATCTATAAGGTCCCTTCAAACCCAAAACATTCTATGACTCCATGACCACACTGGTTTTAAGATGTGACTGTTGCTAATGACTAAGAGCAGAAAAGAGCAGGCAAAAGGCAGCCCGGCTGATGGGGCTGTAGAGAAAAAGGCTTGAGGATCCAGAATCATGTATTTTCCAGAGGCATCTCATCCCTTCTGTCTCTAGACAGGAATCAGATCAGGCTTGTGTTATATGAGCTGAGGACAGGGAAGTCTGGGCTGTTCAGGCAACCTGTGGGCCGAGGCTTGCAGCCACTCAGGGCAGAGCAGGACAGCACAAGGATAAGTGTTATTTAATATTCAGGTCCCTTGGCAGAGAGCTTCTCACCTGACTCCAACGAGGGCTAGTTATCACCCCAAAGGTATCCAAGACATCACTGGGATGGTAAATCAAAGGAAAAGTCACACCCTCTTGAAGCATCAGCAGAATTGGCATTTTGGGACCTCTCAGATAGTGGTAAACACCTATGCTGAGTCAACTCATTCAAGTCCCACCTGGATTTCTGCTTGTACAGCTCCACTAACTGACTGTACCAGGTGCAGCCACAGACACCCAACACTTATGCTTCCATCAGCCTTACTGAGACAACCAAATCTACACTTCCTTTGTTGTTTCTGTCTCTGAAGGAATACGTGGGGTGATATCCACACTGGTCCAGGCAGCTGCTCTGAGATGGATGAGCAGTTTAATGCTCACTAACTTTTCTTGGTGCTGAGCTTGCACCGAAGATTTGTGGGCTGCTTCCTTCTCAGATCCTTGCAGCCCCTATCTTTTATCCTCTGATCTGGATAGCAAAGCTGAAAAAAGCTGCATAAATTACAGTCTTTGGAGTATTAATGGCCTGTTTGTAAGTGATTAATTACAGAATATCTCTTGCATTCACAGATCAGTATTAGTAGGTCATGCAGTATTATCCACAATATCTCTTCTTCAGTCAGTCAGGTTGTTCTGGATGGAAACACGTTGGTAGTTTCTGAGCATAGAGGTGTGAAGAAGTTACAGAAGAGGAGTTAATATGAACATTTTTTCTTTACCTACTTGTCATAACTACCTAAATATAGGTTTGTGGTTCAGAATAAACATGGAACAATTTAATGCACTCAACCCACAAGCCAAGGTTACACTGTCACCTCAGTGTTTGTGCTTCCTGCTTCAGTGAGTGGACCCATCCCCTTCTTGTGTCACTCTTGCTTTTTCACTCATAGTGGCATCATTATTTTAGCAGTTGGAAAATTCATCTGGCTGAAGACTAACCCACCTTAAAAACCTGTTTTATCTCTCGGTTGGCTCATTTTCCCAGTCTGTCTACCTGGATGCATGAGCTCCTCCATCAGTATTTTGGGATGGGGAGGAACAAGCACTTGGGAGGGAAAGGAGGAAAGGAAAAAAGAGTCATCTCTTTCAGTTGCATTTACACTGGAATCAGGAGTTGCCAGAGCCCAAGGGACAAGGGCAGACACTTTTTCATACCACATTCAAGGCAGGAGAGTTGTGTCTCACACAGCTCCCCTTGCACTCAAGTGTCCATAAGCTGAGCTGAGCAGCACCACAGCAGACCCTGCAGATCTCTCTAGAGTAAAGTGTTCCTGCCCATGGCAGGAAGGGTGGAAATAGATGGTCTTTAAGGTCCCTTCTGACCCAAACCATTCAGTGATTCTGTGATCTCAATCCTAGAGAAATTATTTCACTCCAGCTCCGAAAGCCATACCTCAAAGACATGCTGAAGCAATGCAAAAAAACCACATGGAGGTGATGAACCTAAAATCTGAGCTAGCCAATTCTCTTGTAGAGACATGCAAAGGTGCTTCTGAGACATAAACAAGTAACTCTGTGGTTGGCCAGATTGACTTGGATTTCTCCAATCTGACCCATCCATAGTTCCTCTGTCAAAGCTGATCCGTCTTTCCCTACTGCCCTGTCTTCAGTTAGATGAAAACTTGGCTTGCTATATTTTTGCTCCATTAAATAAAAAAGCTTTATAATTTTAAAATGCCATTTCCCTCTTCCTCTCCCAAAGCACCTGATAAGGAAGTACTCAGCTGTATCTTCAGGCATTTCTAAAATCCAGGCCCTGAGGTATTGACCATTTACCACAAACAAAAGCAGGTACTTTGCTAAATAAAATGATTCCCTGATAATCTAATTCCCAAGGTAGAGAAGGACAAGAGTAGGGACAGGGTAAGAGACTTTAATTGTCTTTCTTTTCCAGCAGGAAGCAAGCAGAAAAAATAATTGTCAATTGCTGTTAATTGTTAATTGCTGCCTCCTCCATCTGCAAAGCTTTCATTAGGAACTAATGAAACCTTAAAAGAGCTTGAATGGGCATATTGTTCTGTGGCTCTACAACTTTTTTTCCTCTACAGCAGAAAAGGGGTAAGTTTCCCATTGAGCTTTGTTTAGGAGGATGTCCAGGGCTTTCAGCTCTGCCATGTGTTTTCAGCCATGCCAGAGGGGCACATCACTGTGAAGAGCTTAATGGCTCCCAAAACACGATGAGTATTTCCCTGTTGTTTTCAGAGAATCACAGAATGGTTTGGGTTGGAAGGGACCTTAAAGATCATCCAGTTCCAATCCTCTGCCATGGGCAGGGACACCTTCCACTAGACCAGGTTGCTCCCAAGCCCTGTGTCATGGTTTCAGCCAGGTGGGGCCTAAATTTGGGTTTTAAAGTTTGGACTAGGCCTGAAAATTGTCAGGTGAC
>JAWWEV010000043.1:2657821-2671405 GCA_035583235.1 Hafferia zeledoni | reverse complement strand
TGGCTGGTTGGGGGGAGAAGGCACCCTTTTCACTCTGTCTTTGGGCAGTTGGCGTTTTGCCAGCTCAACCCAAGACACCCTGTCCAACCCAGCCTTGAACACTTCCAGGGATGGGGCAGCCACAGCCTTTCTAGGCAGCCTGGAGCAGTGTCTCACAACCCTCACAGTCAAGGATTTCTTCCTAATCATTTTTCCTCTTATCTACTCTGCTTATCTCGTGAGAGAGACACTTGACCTCCAGCAGTGCCTACTTCATTATTTTCTTCAATGAAAAGTCTTTTGGCAGCAGCACTAGAGCCTGACTCAAGAAATGTGTCTCAAGACCCATTTCTGCTTTGTCTCTCCTAGAAAGCCCATCCTCCCAGGAGAGTGGCTTTGTCAGGTTACCTGGGGACCATCTGATCTGTCCCCCCAACAGTGCAAATAAATTCAAGGGCAATTCATTTGCAGCAAGTATTGAGATTGAGGCTTAAAAAAGGAACTGAGAATTCCAGTTTTAATTCCCGTTGTTAATTATGCTGGAAAAGTTTCCACATGTGTCTCTCTGTTGCCAAGCTTTGCATCTCCTCTTGTCAAGCCTTTTACCTCATCCACAACAATTCTTATTTTAAACAAATCTGGAGTCACTGGGCTGTGCATGGGAGAGGAGGAGGGCAGATCAGTACCAAGAGCTGTACTTGAGGAGCTCCTGCCAGTCACCACATCTATTTCATGTATTTCTCCATCTCCCTGTCTGTAAAATGTGCAAAGCACGGCTTACTGCACTTCAAAAATCTTGTGAGTTCCTTAGCTGTGGTTAACTAAATATTATGACATATAAAAGCACAGGGTATAGATATATCATAGACTTCACACTTGTATTTCACACTCTCTATTAATGTGGCAATCCATGGTGACATGTTATTTACCAAAGACTTCCTGGAAACAGATTTGAAATTTTATTTAATTTTTTTTTCCAGGCTAAAAACTGTTGAGCTCAGTGTTTATGTGCAATGGCAAGAGAAGGTGTTCAATGAATGGTAATGATAGGTTTCTAGTCCTAAAAATAGCCTTCCCTGTGCTGAGGAAAGAAAAAGAAAGAAAATACCCTGTGAGATTTTTTTTCTGGCATTAAGGCAGTCAAATTGTCTTTTTAAATAGTGTGAAAATTGACAGATTATAAAAAATTGAGAGAACAATCATCGGAGAGTGTACGATAATCTGGCAATATGGAAATTATGAATTTTAATATTTCCCCCAGAGTCAGTGAAATATGCAAAGGAACAACTGCATAATACAGCAGGCTCTGTGTAATCCCTGGGTAGCCAGAGTTAGCAAGATACTCTATCCCAGTTGGTTTTTTTCTTGGTTAATAACAAATCCACCAAATTACTTCAATGGTAAAGGACAGAAAAACCCTCTCTGAAGTTCAATGGTTGCACAAAGCTGCTCCATTAAATATCCAAATTTAATGATGCTCTGGTAGTTTCTGATCTTGCTGAATTCTTACTGCAACATGAAAAGTCAGTTGTTCTAAATTTGTGCAGCTGCCATCAGCATTCAGGTGCCATAATGGATTTTCTTGGTGATCCATCAAATGCAGGTTTTCCTCCAGCAGAAACCAGCAAGCCATCCAGAACTGTGGGGAGGTCTGTTCCCTGAGCCACACTCACCAGCTTGTGACCGGTTTCCTTTTCAAATCAAAACATTTTTCTTGCAAATTTGGAAGAAATCTGAATAGAGACCACATTCAGGATTCCTGCCCCTTTGGTAAGAAAGCTACAGAGTAAAAGATAAATTCCCTCTTGAAAGAGTACAAAATATTCTGTTAACTAACATCACTCACAGAGTGACAGGGGTGTTATGTTCCTGCAGCGTGCAGAGCTTTGCTAAACAAACAGCAGCATCAAACTCACCAAGCAGCGTCTGTAAAATGTGACTTTTGCTTTAGAGTTTCTTTTTCTAAGAGCCTTTGTTTAGTTTCATTGTCTGAGCTGCACTTGGAATAATGGATTGCAGTAATTTCAACAGAATGTCAGCAGAAAACTCAACCCGAGCTTGCTCAGGCTCCTGATTCAGAAGAGCACTTCAACATATATGCTTGATTTAAGCATATATTTAAGAGTCTGGAGGGCTGAATAACAGACCTATGCCCCTCTAATTCGAGATTACTTGAATCATGCTGCAGTACAGACCAGCAACAAAAGGTGACTCAACCCATCTTACCCTAAAGCAGAGCCAGAAGCAACTCCAAGGGATAGAAAACTCACTTCTAACAAAAAATACAGGGGATTTGCCTGCACTTACACAGGCATATTCTGGACTAAACTAAACAAGGAGGTACTGGCAGGACTGTCCAGAGAGTTGTGAATGAGGAAGTTGAATAATTCATTTAAATCAGACTGTTTTATTCATCCCTCACTGGTTATCATGGAAAGAAGTTGCTCTGTGAAATGATACTTGCTTCGCCTGGAGAGATGATTTTGACAACTCATGGCTGGCCCACCTGAAATTAAAGTGGCTCCAAACCTGAGTGAAGGATTTTACAGTGTGCTGGGACTCCAGGTAGCATATCAGTTATTGTAGAGGGGAAAGCAAGCTCCAAACATGGACAGATGGGGTCTGACTGCAGTGAGTTGAGGTCTGATGAGGTTTTGCACAAGGAATCTGATCCTCTTAGCTTTAGTTCTGGTTTGCAAAGCTCAGGGAGTCTGCACTGAGACTTGGCATCATGCTACTTCTGGACAGGCAGAGTTCATCAGAGGCAGGATTCAATGTGCTGGTTAGGTTTTGTCATTCAAAGTTTCCATTGAAAACCTCCCTATTTAAAGTAGATCTGAGTGGAATTCTCCCAAATACAGCTGCTTCAGACAGAAAATCCTCCTCACACATCTTCCCTTTTAACAACTAAACCAACTTGCCTTGCAGTGCTTGGGCTGAGACGGTTTCAATAATGGTTTTGATGCAAGTTCATCATCTTCCTTCCCTCTCTTTACAAACTACGCTTTTTTGTTAAATGTGACAGTTGCCCCTGGATCAACAAGCTAGAACAAATATAATCCTCCAGTTAACAAGAGGAGCAACCCTTTTTCAGGGGGAGCAATCAATCCCCTACAGCGACACGTGCCTAATGGATGTGTCTCTTTCATTAGCTCTGGGCTCCTAATAACCACTGTCTTTGCCAAGTGAGGGATGTGTTATGTCGGCCTCCTCTCCCGTCTTCTCCTCCCTTCCCTGCCTTGTCAGCAGCATGCTAATTTATGTAATCAATTCATAGTACTACTTAATGAATAGCTTTGAAGTCGTTAGACTCATCTGCTGGTAAAGGGGCTGATTGGTCAGCCTCTGAATCGTTTCCATTTTCTGAAGCTCGACAGTGTCAGCCGACATAATTGCTTTAGAAACACCCTTGGGAGACGCTTGGGAAGTAGCTGCACAATCCCCCTTTATACTTAAGTGGAAGACAAAGTGGAACAATAATAATACTTAGCATTTTTTACCGCACTTCATATCATTAAAATGCCTCCCAAACATTAAGCAATTCTTACAGTGAGCCCAAAAGGTGAATCATTACTTCATTTATACAGAAGACAGTCAGGAGTAAAGACAGTAGATCTCGAGCTTCTTGGATCTTGCAGCTGATGGCTATTTTTGTGCTCAGGAAGATGGTAAACTCAGATTTACAACGTCCCTTCAGTACCCAATGCCTATGGAAATCCCTGGGGAATGTGAACTCAAGGATTTTAAACTGCACAAAAGGCAGAATTTCCATTGGCTTGTAAAAGGTACATGGTGGGATCCTTGGGGCGGTCCTGTGCAAGACAAGGAGTTGGATTCCACAATGCTTGTGAGTCCCTTCCATCTCAGGTTATTCTATGATTTTTATGAAATACTGGGAACACATTCAAAGGTGTTATTGGCCTTTTCTTCTTGGGAATGTTGTCCTGACAGAGGCACATGGGCAGCCACTGACAATTTGCAATTACTATGCTTTGGGGCAGCCAGATTTTTGATTGTGATTGACAGCTCTGTGGATGCCTTTCTTCTCACCATCCAAGAATTCTTCTGTCTTCACATTTGAGTTCTGATCTCCTGATGATGGACACGGTGATGTACAGAAGAGCTCAGGTCTCCTAGATGGTGTGATATAACACAACATCAGCTGAAATAAGGGAAGGAACTGTGGAAAGGGGGAAAATACTTCTTGAAATCCCACCCCAGTGCAAAGTCTGGATCCTAGCAGTGTGTTCCAGGGGCATCCTGTGTGGATCCATTTGATCCTTGGGTCAGACACTCAAATGTGTGCTCAGCAGCCCTACCCACATAGGTGTAGGCTGGGACAACAACCACAATGCACTGATTTAGCTGGGAGGGGGTAAGCAGAAGGTGAGATTTCCTTTCAGCTTGACTGTCTGCTACCAACAGAGCTGAATACTTCTTTAATTACTTGAAAACTTTCAGACACAGATCATTTTATTGTGTTTTATAATGTTTATTCAGACTCCACAGCGAGCTGTGATGCTGAGTGCCCTCTGGCCACACCATCTCAGTAATGACTCTGGCATTTCTGACAGAGACTAATAGCAGAAATTGTTATCAACGTTTTTAGCAAAATACTGCAAGCTGGAAATTGGTTTCCCCCCCTTCTTCTCCATCCTCCCTCACTTGTTAATGAGCTACTTCTTCAAGGTGCCAATGGTAAAGCTGTAAAGTGAGATGGGCAATTTATTTTCTGGGCTTGAGACCCTTAGACACAGAAACACACAGTTATTTATTTTAATGCATCATTCACATAAAATTACATGATGCTTTACAGATGCAGCAGGAAGACAAGTTTCCTTGTCCCAGGGACTTGTAAGAAGATATTGATGAGATGCCAGAGCAAGATGAACACAAGATGAAGGAATCTCACCCTCCAGGTGTAGGTAAGGGTGGTGAGAACTGTTTTTGCTATGCATTACCACTTAAACTTTGAGACTTTTGGAGTACCAGGACATTTCTGGGATATTTGGGCTTTTTTAAAATCACTGGAGAGATACAGCATTTCCAACAAAATGATTTATCCTGCTCTAGTTCAGATATTTAAAATCATTGAGGTCAACAATGCTGTATTTCCAATTCTTTGTTTCCCACAGTAGCATATGTATCAATGTGTGTGGGTTGCTCAAGTATTTCAAGGATTGTCCAATGGTGCAAGGACACTAAAATAGTGGATCTCGAGTTTCAGTGTAAGTGTTTCACCTGCAGTCATAGATGGTGCTACCTGTAAAATTGCTTTCCTCCATGCTTTCTTTCATATTTCCCTCCCATTTCAGAGCACACAAATTTTTTGGGACTGTTTTTCAGCCTGTTGAGATACATAAGTTATCTCATATTGGATGGATGTGCTTTGCTCTTTGTGGAAACTCAGGCATGCATCATCTGCAAGAAGCTATTTTATAAGCACATTAATACTTTTATTAAGGTAGGAATATATTAATATTTATGGATATATGAACATTTATATTAATATTTTAAGGAAAATACAGAAAACAGAATATTCGACTGTGTAAGCATGTGCCAATCACTATCAGTGCTGCTTCACTGTATCCTGCATAACCTCTAATTAGTGCTCCAAAAATGAACCTCTCCCATCTGTCCTGTGACACATCAGCACCATGGGGTTCATCTCTTGCATTCCAGGAGGGCACAGCGAATACCAGAGCTCTCTCTGTGAGCATCAGCCTTGTGCCCAGACTGAGTTGTGGAGCACAGCAAGGAGAAAGAGGCACTGAAGGAGTTGGGAGAGGTTAACCAAGAAGCTTGAAGAGGACGAGTTTACCCAGGGGTTATGAAGCATCTGAGAGAGTAGACATTGGTTTTCAAAGAGAAATTCTCTTTAAGCCTTTAGGAAACAGTCACTCTAATCTGCTGGATGCTGCACACTGACAGGTGATATGAGGGAAGGGCTGTGACCAGGTCTTGATTCTTTACTCCATGTAGTCAGGGTTGGAGGCAAATACATTCCAGAGTGGGGACAATCAGCCATGAGCTCCCTGCAGGAACAGTGATGCCATAGTGCTTGCATACAGGGTTTGGCAAACAGATCCCAAAGGAGCAACAGCTGGTTTTCCAGGGGAAAGTTGCAATCCCAGCCTGCAGGTGGGGGATACACCTGCTCACAGGGCCCCCCAGTGTATGTATATCCCAACAGATACACTGGTGCCAGTCAGACCCAGAAAGTCACCAACAGCTGTTGTGCAGGGAAGAGTCAGTGACACAGTGTGAAGTTTCCCACTGACAGGGAGTACAAGGTGAAACCAGAATGGACAAGTGTCACATTCACCACAGTAGGGACAGTCTGTGTGGGTCCTGGACATCACTTTGTTCCTTCTACATCCAGAGGAGTCAAACATCACTTGTCTTTTTGTGGTTTGCAGCCCATGCCACCACAGGTACTCAACATATTAGCACTTTGCCATCCTTTCTGCATTGCTCATCCACCCTCAGTTTTAATTCTCAGAGAAGTTTAAACAAGAAAACCACCACCAGCAACCAAAAGGCTTTCCTTTCACTATGAAAGCATTTTAATTTCTTTATGGAATACCAAAGCAATCCCTTCACCTGCAGTATCTCATGTAATTACTGACAGCATCGAGAGAGGAAAATCTTGTCCTTGCTGCTCAAGAATGTCCAAGGGACCCTAATGCACTGTTATTATTTAGCAAGAACTCCTTTCATATATGACTGATTTGATTTGATTTGATTTATAAAAGGAGACAGTAAAGCAGTTGTCACCTTTCTTCCCATGCAGGCGTCAGGTCTAAGCAGACAGAAGAGGTGAGCGGTGCTTGGTGACAGGTTATTGCCAAGGTTGAGATATAGGGCCTTTTTGTTTTATTCTCCATCTAAATTAGTTACTGCAAAGAGATTTCCCTGGTGGGAAATGAGTTTCAATATTTATTTCCTACCTGACACTTTATTATTCTTTTATTGAGTGGAATGTGTGCTTTCTCTTTTAGAGTAGGTTTTCTTGCTGGACTCACTGTAACCTGCCTCCACTGCTTGAGTTTATAAACTCCTGCCAGGTGCCTCTTCCTGTTGATTGTGCAAAATGAGTGACTGTTTGGGGGCTGACCCTTTTCCACTCTCAAAGTTAAAGGTGATGCAAACATCCAGTTTGACTTGATTGAAGATGAAAATATTTTTTTTTTAATGCAAAAAAAAACAAAACAAAAAAACCCCCAAAACCCACAAACAACAAAGGGTTGGGGGGACCTTACACAACATTTCTATGAACTGCCAGAAATGCTTCATTCATATTTATAACTTAGGAATTTGTGGCAATAGGAAAGCTAGACTGTGGCATCCTTCATCCACTGGGAAAGGGAGAAGCTCAGTGTAAATACGCTCAGGATTTGGAGTCTCAGGTGGAAGTTTGCCTGGAAGTTTGGAAAAGACTTCTGAGATCATGGAGTTCCACAGCTGACCCAGCACCACAAATGATTGGTAATGTTCTGCATCTGCATCATGGGGGTTGGACTAGATGACCTTTAAAGGTCCCTTCCAACCCAAACCATTCCATGA
Organism: Hafferia zeledoni; assembly: GCA_035583235.1. Lineage (NCBI taxonomy): Eukaryota > Metazoa > Chordata > Aves > Passeriformes > Thamnophilidae > Hafferia > Hafferia zeledoni. The sequence continues at coordinate 2,663,860 of JAWWEV010000043.1, read as the reverse complement.
TTCTATGGTCTGTTTTTTTCAGTCTCTCCTGCATCTCTCTGCTTTGTATAAAATGTTCAAACATGCATTGGGAGGGCTGGAGATATGGCCTGGAGGGCAGGGACTCCTGAGCACAAGGGTCAGTACCTTCTCCAGTAGCTCACTCTCATGGGTATTTCCACCATCTGGCTTTGCCTGGTAGGGACATGTAAGTATTGCTGAACCACAAGACTTGTTTTGCATGGTGGTTCAGAAGCACTTCTGTAATTTTTATGTTTGCTTCTCTTGAACAAAATTAAAGTGAAGCAGTTCAGATACATGGTGTGGCTTCAAGAGAGAGCAAAACTCTTCCCTGTGTTACATGTCAGACTTTCCACTAAGACAGGATGAATGTGATTTCAGTGCTGTATTAAAATACAAGCATGTCATTGTGTTGGCTTTGCAGAGGACTCTGGGGTGAAACCACATTGCAGCTGGAATAATAGAATCATGGAGTGGTTTGGGTTGGAAGGGATCTTTAGGACCATCCAGTTCCAACCTCCTGCCATGGGCAGGGATGCCATCTACTAGTCCAGGTTGCTCCTGGACTTAAACAGGCTGGTCTTAAACACTTCCAGGGATGGGGCAGCCACAGCCTCTCTGGGCAACCTGTGCCAGGGCCTCACAGCCTCACAGCGAAGAAAGATGGTTCAGCAATTTCTGCTGTCACATTCAGGGATGTTCAGTTTGCAGCTCATACCTTGCCTTGTTCCTGCTGTAGCTCTTGGTGGCCTCTGTGGGCAAAGCTTCTCCCCAGCTGAAGTGAACACTCCAGGAGAGCTGATGTCAGCTTCTGACACTGTCGAGTTTAGGGCAAATCATCTCATATTCACATGGTCACTTTTCCCATTTTTCAGTATTTATACTGTTAATGTCTTCATAGAATCCTTGGAAACCCAAGTAAAAAACTAAGACTAATAATTTGATAGTGCTACAGTCTCACTATTAGGACTTAAGTGATTTAAATATCACTTGGGAAGCTAAAAATTCTGCATCTTCTTAATTCTGTGGCTTCAGCAGAATTTCAGTAATTTGGCTGCCCCTGGGGGACCCCTTTATCAAAATATGTGGTGAACATAAAAAAATCACCCCTGAAATATGATGAAGAATGAGTAATTCTTGTGCTACTTTTTCCCCAAATGCATCAAAGTGCTAACCAAAACTGAGTTGCAAATAAACTTTAGGTATTTGTAGAGTAGAGTAGAAAAGATTCAGTGAGAGAATGTTTAGAATAAAGCTTTCTCACAAAATAACTATATGCAGGACAATATAATACTACAGAGCATGTCAGACCTTTACATTAAGAATGTAATCTATTTTCATAATGGAAATATAAGAGTTTCTGCTGATGTTTTGGAGACTGAAATGTGTTTTCCTCCTCTCTGAGCTGATTATTTTTTCTCAATTTGGCATCTTGTTTGTATAGTTTCTTCTTATACAATGTTATTGTGACATCTGGCTGCAAAATAAAAATGTAGCCTACAGGAAAACTTAGAATTGTGCTCTCTGCAGTGCATCAGTCAGACAATAAAATAGCCATCACTACGAAAGTGTGTTTACAAAAGCTATGCTTTGTAAATGTAAAGTTTTCTTCTGGCTTTTCATCCAAAGGAATGCTGAGGGACACCATTTCAGATGGAGTAAGCTAGATCCAGGATGGATCTACCAGTTTTTCCTTCCTAACACTTCTGAGAGCATTGAAGAATAACTCTGTTGGGTGAGTATGGGGTTGGGATTGTTTTGTGTGTGAGGGTCATCTTTCATTGTGTTCATCCCACTGTTCCTTCTAATTCTGTGACCAGCTTCACTGACCATCTCATACTTTTCTCAGTGATGCATCTGCCTAGATTTAAGCCACAATTTCTGAAAATAATAGTAATTTGGGCTTTGATATCTTTCTTCCAGGAAAACTCTGAATAATACTACTCAGAGGTCAGTGGGAGAGTTAATACTGGATTAGAAGCAGCTCTAAGATTGTTATCACTAAATGTTAATACTTTTATCTACTGAAGGATTAGGAAAAGAAGCAAAGCAGCATGATTGCCTTCTTACAAATTGATTCCATCCATGCAAACACTGCAGAGGAAACTGCAGGCAGATCCAAGCACAATTTTGACAACAGATTTGCTAAACAAGTTATTTTAGCAACTCCTTATGAGGCAAAAGAGGAAAGGCTTAGCCTTTCCTGCAGGACCCACTGCATGAAGAAGACCTGGCAGAAAAGACTCCTTCATTTGAGAAAAATTTTTTTGGAGGTGGTAACCCTGCTCTGATCACCTGATTGTGCTAGAAATGGGTTGTACTGTAGTACTGCCATGCACTGAAATAGAACATGAATGTAGAGATGAAATGGCACCTCCTCTGAGCCTGCCATTATAGGCAATGGAGGGAATCAAACAGTTCTCATGTATGAACTATTTTGAATAGCCAGTTTAGGATGAAATGAGATGTGCACAACATCTGTTTGCCTTCACTGACTAAGAAAAGTGTATAGGTGACTAGTCCAGACGAGGAAACCTCCATTATGGTTCTCTTAGTGGAAACTAATCTGGACAGGATTTCAGGAATGGCTAACACTGGCAATTTTCAAGGAGGAATGATAACAAAAACACCCCTAAATCTATGGTTTAACTTCCATGTGCTCCTGATAAAAATAGAATCCTAGAATGGTTTGGGTTGGAAGGGACCAACCTCTCTGCCATGGGCAGGGACTCCTTCCACTAGACCAGGTTGCTCAGAGCTCTATCCAATCTAGTCTGGAACACTTCTGGGGGCAGGGCATCCACAGCTTACAGAGACAAATAAAGAGAGAACAAACAACAAATGAAGAGGGAAAGGGTCAGTCCACTTCAGTTACTTTAACAACAAGGTGTAGAAGGCAGTTACCTCAAAGGAAATGGGATGGAGTCTGCTTTGAATTCCTACAGAGGTTCTTACATATCTGGAGAGAGATGCTGTAGGAGGTAAGCATGACCATGCCAGACATGACCTGAAAGGAGTGGGGACCTGTTCTCTTTCTGAGCAGCAACCAGAGACTTGGCAGGACATTCTGATTGTGCTCAAGTGGCACTTGCTACCTCTACTTAGACAATTAGGTTGGGTCCCTAACTTATATCAGCACTGATGATGAGTATCTGTGGTCCTGCTATAGCCAGAGGAGTCACCATCATTAACAGTGTTAACAATTAGTTATCTGTTTCACCAAAGGAAATGTTTAGCCTTTCTGCTGCTGTTCATCTACTGATTCTGCCAAGTTAATGAGAATTTATATACTCAGCTCACATGGCTTTAACTGCATTATGGTATCTATATCCTGCACTTGCATCTCAGAGTGAATGTGATTGCTGGGAGAGTAATTTTGGTGATCTTTACAGCTTGGGGAGAGTGTTGGGAGCAGGGTAGGATGTAGGCAAATAAAGTATAACCAAACATGTATTTTCACGTCACTCAAAGATGGTTTTTTGTTTACCAAGAAACTTCATGGGCTTTGTGACATTTAGAGTGATTTTGAAGGCTCCACAGTAAAGCCACAGGTACTTTGCCAAATGAGATCTTGAGAAGAAGATCATTCCAACTTATTTTGCCTGTAGGCATCTGTAGCCCATCTCAACTCAACTGGTCAAGGTTATGGGATTTTTTTTCCAAATTGTATCACATAGTAGTGTTCCTTAAGACCACAGCTCAAATAAATCCATGTAATTAAATTTTCTGCCAGTAATTATCTGCTCATCTGACTGTGATTGTGTAGATCAGGGTAATTGCAGTAATGTTATCAAAGTTATACAAGCCTAATTAGTGTCTCTTGAGCTGAGATAACTCACCAAACATGTATTTCTTGACCTCTCTTACTCACTTCTCCCTTTCACAAAGCTGAGATGATGAATTAACTCTACTGGATTGAATGAAAGCAAACTGATCTAAAAGGTCCTTTCCTACCTATCTCATGATCTTGTTGAGGGTTTTAGTCAGGGACAAGGACTGTGTGGCCCAAGGAACTGTGTCAAGAAAGAACAGCTGGAGACAGGAGGTGGAGATGGAAGAAGCAATGAAGATAAATTATTCTGCATGTTTTCAACTCCCCAGCTTCTTAAGATTTTCTGAATTGCACTTCGAAAGCCTTTGGTGATTCTGTCAGTACAGATTTAGGAATCAGATGCATGAGAGCCAGAGTATGCAAAAGAGAAAAACAATAAGATAACTCACCACTTTCTTCTGTTGCTTTTCTTCTTCCAGACCTAACCCTCCAAGGCAACAACCTGTGGTTGCATCAGCAGATGGTGACTTGATTGTCTGTGAAGAGTCTATTTTTTTTTCAGTGGCTACAGATGCCATAGGCTTGACTTTAGCTGATGAGATACACAAGCCATGTGTGTCAGATTAATTCCACCTACACAAGGCACAGTGTTTCATTTGAGCTGTTGACCCTCTGCTCCCAGTTGGGCCAGTGGAGACAAAGAGACATTTCTAGAATTCATGGGACTGGTTTTAGACAATTATTTTGCAGCGACATGGATATTTTTTTCTAAAATGATTCCAAATTTGTTTCCAGAGGTCTTTATTTCCTCCACTGACTATAAAAGTAGTCTAGACAAGTAGTTTGGTTATAGATGTTGGAAACATCTTGGTTAAGACAGGTGTGTCCACTCCAGGTTTAGTGCATATTCACCCTAACCTGCAGTCCTTTTTTAGATCAACAAAGAGATATTTAACTAATTTCAAATGTGTTAGCAAGGTGTAAATAAATACTAGAAGGCTTACAAAGATGGGGCTTTGAGAGCACGCACTCAGATACTTGGGTATTTTCTTTATAAAGGGCTTAAACTTATGTTGCTAATATTTCAACATTGAGAATTGGTATCTCTCTGCAAGATGAGATATAGTTTAGCACAGCTTGTTGATCTGGCACAGTGATAACTGTAAAAATCATATATACCTGAAACTAAATATCTATATACATATATATATATATATATATATATATATATATATAAATTAGGTGATCTTGCTTTTTCTATGGTGCAGTCGCAGCATTTAATTCATAGATTAGTACCAAAGGAAAATCTTTTTCCCAGCGAGTTAAACTAACACTGTGTAATTTAATTAACCAGTTGATATAAATACAGAGCAGTCTAGTCTCGGACTGTAAAATTTTTGATGTGAGCAGAAATACTCTGTGGATTTTTCAGTGTCGTATTTGCTGACACTTTTCTTAATAATCTTAGTGAGTGAAGCTCATTGAAACACACAATCTCCAGAGACTTTCCCATTTAGTTTTACTGTGGATTTGGATTTTTCCATTTAAGGCCGTTTGAAATCCCAAATGGTCTCCTTCAAAGCGACTTTCACTTAAAAGTAAGTTGCTGTAGCTTCCTGAGCTCCCTTAGAAATCAACTTATCCAAATCATGGCATTAAGTGGGGCAACAGTATTTAATTTCAGACAGTTGGGAAATTGACTGTTACACAGCTTTGGTGGTACAAAGATGGCTGGTAATTTCTAATTTTAAAGGTCTTTTGGAGGATTCACAAAGCCCTTGAGACCACTGCAAAGGAACATGACACTGTTTTCTGCTGCTAACGAAATGAAGTGTCTGAGAGATTAAGCAGAGGGAAATCTTACATTAGAATAGGTTGACAAGAGAGATGAAACATTAAGAATTCAACCAGCTCATCAACAAAGATATGACCAGATCTCAAAAAGAAGAATATGCAAACCACGCTTTGATGCCTGTAAATCTGATTCTGATACACCAGTCTCACATCATCCTCTTTTTCCCACCTTCAGTGGACAGAAGAATTGAGAAACTGTATTTCCAAGAAACATATAGTTGCATGTGCCTTGGGTTGAGCTGGCAAAACGCCAACTGTCCGAGACAGAGTGAAAAAAGGGTTCTTTACCCCCCAACCAGCTAAAGGAGAAAGAAGAGGGAGAGGAAAAAAAACTCTAAACCCAGGTTTATGCTGAAAACTAACTACATGTATTTATACAGAAAAGAGAACATTAAAACTACAATACAACACAC
>JAWWEV010000043.1:2637470-2649849 GCA_035583235.1 Hafferia zeledoni | reverse complement strand
CTTTGCTGGGAAGGCTCTGGGGGGAGGGAGGAGACAGTCCAGGATTGGTAAAAAAACTGGGCCAAACCTGAGACACTAGTTTTGACTTCAGTGCAAAATTATTCCTTTCCTGGTCAAAAATGAATGACACAGACTGGAAAACATCTCATGCTGAAATTTATATTTTACATACACAATGCACTCAAGTTCCACAAGATGTTGCTTCCTCAGGCCATTTTTGTCATCTGAGGTTATTCCAGCAACCCTCAAGCTTTCCCCAGTGGGTTGGGAGCAGCTGCATGTTCTCCAGGCAGGAAAAACAGCAGGAAAAGCTCTCAAAGTCTCCTGCAAGGACACACCTTGAGCTCCAAAGACTGCTGATACTTGAACAGTATAGACATAAAACAGCTTCCACCACATGGCCTGGGGACCATGGTCTGTTTCTTGGACAAATCCCAAACACTGTAGAGATGAAGCCTATATAATCCTGGCAATCGCTTATCTCCCCAAGGACAAAGACCCCATCTGCAAAATATATGGAATAAACATACCAGCTTTGCAAAGCTTGAATTCATCTGATGGCTGCAACTCTTCTAATAATGACATATGACAGCTCTGTAAAAATGGTTTTAGCTGCCAAGACAAGCACTGGAAAAGGAAGGCCAGATTATGGTTGAGAACACAACTTGAATTAGCTCCTCTTTTCTTCGCCTGTGCAGGTGGAATATGTTTTAAGGCAAAGGGGATTTGTCTTGAGAATGAGATTGGGCTTAAATATCCCCTGTAATGATGTGAATACAGAAGATTAAAGAAGAACAAAAAGTGCCTGACTGTTAAAGAGGAAAAATGGAGAAACAAGGAGTTGTTGATAATTCAGTTTGACTTCAACTTCCTTTCCAGAGCAGAGCAAGCCAACAATTATACAATATGGAGTGAACAAGCTGAGCATTTATGTGTTCATGCTGTTTCAAACAGTGTGGTTGTGTCAGCTGGGCCATAGCCTGCAAGACAATGGAAGCCATTCTCCTGTCTATCCCAAGTGGCCTCCTGTGTCTGGTTTTGATATCAACCTCCAAGAAAAATGGTTGAGCCAATGGAATTGTTCCCACAGGGGAGTAAAGATAATGATCATCAGTGTGATGTACATGGTCTATAAGAACTAGTGGAAAAGCCGGAGTTCTTTAGCCAAAGGAGAAAGAATTAAGGGGAAGATTTAACCAGGCTACTATAAAGCAGATAAACTATTCTGTGTGCCCACAGGTTTCAGAACAAGAAATGATGGACCTAAATTTCATCAAGAAAGGATCAGGTTTTGTGATTCTCCTGCCATTAGTTGAAGCTCAAGGTAGGGGGATGCTCAGTGTGCCTCCCATCCTAATTCTTTTTAACAGAGCTTCAGCCTGGAATATAGAATTTTATGGGTACCAGACATGTCATTGCAACACCTCCTGCCACAGCCATAAAAAACTTCTATTTGCCTATGAGAACATCAAAGCATATTTTTAGTAGCTGCTGCCCTGCAAGTGGACTTGCTCCAAAGCAGACAAGACACATGTATAGCATGAATATCAGATACTCAAACATCACCTGGCTGCCTCTCATCCCTAAAAGTTTCACCAAGCTTTCCTCAACAGCACATATCTTTTTATCTCTTTGAAACTCTCTTAGGTGAGCCTGGAGTGCCACATATCACTCTACTCTAAAGTCCTCCAAAGCTCATCGTGCTGCAAAAATCTGACCTCCAAACAACATAACTACTCACACCTCCGACTTTATTTCCCAAGAGACTTTTGCTAAAGCTTGAAAAGGAATTTGGGATCCTCTAGCCTACCATTTGCAAAGGAAAAATAATTTTTCATTGCTCCCAGGGAAGTGAAAATATACAAGAACATCAGATACATCTGGAGTTATATTTACAGTCCATTGAGGGGGAAGGGGCATTAGATCCCAGAGATTTAGCTTCAGGAGTTCTTCCTCTATCAGGGTTTGAGACAGTCTTTGATGTTAGTGAAATAAAAGAGAGAAATATTTCCCTCAGGGAATGAGAAAAAAAATATCCAGAATCTTCAGCCTGAGGTTTTTTGTATTGCTGTTCCAGCTACTGTCTCCAGAAGTCATTACAATAAGCAAATACTCATACATCATTGGTTTAATATGACAACTATGATGCTTAATAAGGCTGGAAGAAACATCACTTTGACTCTATCTGAGCCTCCTAAACAATCAGTTATTGCTGAGAAAGTTACACCAATTTTTATGGCTCAGGAGCTGATTTGCAATTTGTATTCATCTTTCATTTTGACTAGACCAATTGTGTGTTCTATCTGCATTATCAGCTCCATAAAAATTCATTCCTATCCATAAAAATAGAAGATTTCTAATAATGCCTCTCCTACTTTGTATGGGTGTATTTGGTTTTATTTAGAGGAGAAAGGCAGTTAATCTGGTAACTGGGTTGTCTTTCTGTCCAGTTTCACTACAGGACCTAATCCATCTATTCTAAACCCATCCAGTCAGATTTAAACTGAATTATTTCTCTGATGAGATGGGAGATATTTGTCTTTGCACAATGTATGAATTCTGAGTAACTGTGCAATTGTTGCCTATCAAATGACTCGCTGTACAGAGGCAGTCTGGACAGACAGGGTTCCTGACAGGTATGGCCCACGTGGGCTGAAAGGTCGTAAAGAACCAAAGCAATCAATGTAATGTTTGCAGCCTGACTGAGCAATAGACACGCTACAGAGTCTTCTGAGCTGAAGATACTGGTTTAACCAAGGTCTGTCTCTGGAGAACTGGAAAGTCTCAGTAAAGGGGCAAAATTGACAAGATAATGAATTAAAATGACAAAGAAGCTGTGAATAAGAGGAGTAACAACTGTATTTAAGCATAACAATACTTTTGGTGACAAAACCGGCCCCAGGAGCCTGAGGCATCTGTGGTCTCTAGGACTTCCAGGTGCATCTGTGCCTGTAAAAACACTGGGAGACCAGAGCCAGTGCTGGATTGCCCATGGAAGGACAGGAGAACACTCAGCTCTCATGAGGAGCTACAAACCCATCAACCACTGCATGTCCAGAGCAGTGGTTATCACTGGGGCCTAATAATTTCTCATTGTTGGTTATCTTGGGTATCTGACTGGCATTCCTTAAGCAAAGAGCCATGACAGCATCAGCTCCTCCCAGATGCTTGCTGTCTCCTTCCCAGCACAGGTCACGCTCCCATGCCAGAGGCAGCTGGAGCAAACATATGCTCATGTCCCAGCAGTGTTTGTTCACAGCCCAGTGTCCTGAGAGAAACTCTCCTTCATGAGCAGTTGGAGGCTGTGCATGAAATGGAGAGGCTGAGGTGGGGCAGGTGTTTGGTTGTGAGCTGAGCTGGAGGCAGTGTCCATCAGCAAAGGTTGGGACAGACAGGTGGCACCTCCAAAAGTGTTAGAGGTAGATGAGCAAGAGCCCTTTGTGTGGTAGTGAACGGGATTCCAGCTACTTAAGCACTAAAAGGACTTATTGAATACTTCTCTTTTCACCCTCCCTTTCTGTAGTCCTTTCCCCTCACTCCTTTTCTCTCTTCTTTCCTCTTCCTCTCTCCTCTACCTTTTGAAATTATCTGTGCCTTGGATGGGATCTGTTCCATGATTCTTGCATATAGTAATATTGCTTAGATTATGTGCAGATAATTGCCAAAAAAAAAAAAAAAGTTTGTTATTTTTACACAATTGGTGTTAATGTGCTGGTCAAAGTCTAGATGAGTTGCTGTTCCCAGCTCCTAGATATCAATAAACTGACTAAATAACCTTTAAAAATACTTTTCTCCAAACCAGGCTGCTGTTGTTGACCGTGGTGATACAATAGATCCAGAGTCTGCAAGGTCTTTAACACCGACAGAATCATATTTTGATTAGGAATTTTGATTAAGAAGTTAAAAGGGTGTAAAACCAGGCTAGCAGCTTAAAGAGGCAGAGAAACACCTGTCTGGTGTCTTTGGGTGAAAAAGAAAAAAGAATTTGTCTTTGGGCAAGAGCACTTTCACGGGGATGAGAGAGAGCTCTCTCTGGCCTTGCATTCTTCTATGTTCCAACAATTCCTGAAATCTCTGTGAAACGCACCAAGCTGTATCCATTCTACCTGCACTACAGAAGAAACGAGCTCTTAAGTTTTGTCTATGTCTTCCTACCCAGGAACTGAGGCTCTGGCAGACCTCTGGAGGAACAATCTCAGGAGTTCATTGCAATTTTGCAGTGAGATACCACAGCAGTTGTGAGGACTAATGTGGGTGTTTGTATTCCAAGGCATGAAATTCAAGCACTACTGGCTGGAAATAAATGTCATCAGTCCAAAGAGAGGAAAGGGGATGAGGAAATCAGCCTTGGCTGAGCCCTTCTTGTTACTTCTTTATCCCAACCTGCCTCAATATCCTCCTCCCAGTCCACCCCCCAGTGCTCCCCACTAAGGTATGTCCCTTTGTCCCCACAAACATCCCACTGTGGCAGGATTGACCTTCCTGGAAGACAGATCTTCAGCTGGGGAGGCAAAGTGGGATCTCTGGTAGGGTGGAAACAAAGCCATAGGGAGCTCTTTACTAAGAAGGCCCTGGGGTCCTGCTACTCCTCCCAATGGGCCAACATGGAAGTTGGCCAAAGCTTCAAAAAGGCCTTTTCAGATTAATAAAGGCACTTTCAAAGTCAGTAACATGTGCTGAGTTTTAACTTGTGAGATTCAGCCAAGCCACTACTGCCTGAGATACTGTGGCTTTACATGCCCAAGTTTTAAGGCATCCTGAAGCAACCTCTGACTATACCCCCACTCTGAATAAAGCAATTTCTGGGGACCATTCAATCCATCCCCTGTAGCCTGGATAAAGTGGGACACTAAAACCAAGTCTCCTACTCACTTCTGCTGGTTACATTACATTTACCACAAGCTGTAAAATAGCTTTAAATATTTCAAGCGGCAAATATAAGCACCTTAGCAAACAGGACACAGATAAGGTTCTTCATCTGTCAGCTTCCAAGCAAATATCCTTAATATTAAGGTAAAAAGTACAAAAGAAACTGGGAGTAGAGAAAGACTTATTAGGGCTGTAAGGCATGTCAGGACATGATTATCCTGTTTCATGCCATCAGGAGAGTGTGAGAGAGAGTAGCTGAAAACAACCAATATTGAAACAAACTGAAAAAACTGAAATTAGTGAATTTTAAACAGGATATTTTCCAAACCACCCCTTTTACCAGTTTAATGAGGGCAGTAATCAAACGAATGAATTAGAATAGGATCAGACAATACAAAGCATGGTACATGGATCTCTCCAAAGCAGCTTGTGCACATGCCTTACATATACTGTCCTATATGTATGTGAGACTATACCCCAGGGAAAGAAAAATTCACATCTTCCCTCCTTATTACCTATTCTTTACTTTATATCCTATGCCAGTATAGACTGACACCCTGACTTAAAGTGCTTCACCTTTCCTAAGGAATGGATGTTTATACCAGAAAAGCACTGCCAAAGCCACCCAGTTACAACTGTTTCTCCAGAAGACACTATAGGAATTAATGGATTATAAATCTGGGCCAATCTGCAAAGGTCTGGAATTTAGTTTTTCCATAGTACAACCAGGAAATTGTGGTTCACTGCCTCAGGTTCCCCATATATAAAATCAAGATCATAATACTTCTTTGAACATTGTTAGGGGAATCCACTATTAAAAATGAACTACAGAAAGTCAGGATTATAACTGTTATTATTACTGTTATTAATATTACCATTATTATTATTACTGTTACTAATAACGCAGTAATAATGCAGAGCATTAAACTAAAAACTGTGGATGATGGGGACAGAATATTTGCCTGATGTTCCTGGTGCTATTACATACAGAATGTGACACCAGACTTAGCAATCTCCTCCATGGTGGACAACAACATGTACCAAACAGATGAAGAAAAACGGCTTCCACCCCTGTGAATGAACATTCCAGAACAAATACTGACAACTGCTGGGAAATGCCTTTGGCTGGGAACAGCTGAGATGTGGTTTTGTCCAGTTCCCACTGTGAGGATGGTGTGTGTTTCTCTCCTCCATGCCCTCAATTACCTCATAGTCCTATTCTTAGTCTGAAAAAGTATCTCAAGAAACAAACATGGGGCAGAGGTGGAGATCTGTCATGGGGAAGGGGGAATATTCAGCATTTTTGTCTCAGCTACATAAATGATATTAACACATCTAGAATAGCAGGAAGAAAATCATCATTACTGGGGAGGCTTTGCTGGTTAAGGAATAGGAAACAGCTCAGAAGAAGATGTATGAAGCAATAAGAGATGATTTACTTCTGCAGCAGTCATTGTTTGAATACTCACACATGCCCCATCTATTTTCGTTTGCCCCAGCATGCGTGGCAGTCCTCCCTGTTGGGGGGTGACATTGTTGCATTTGTCAGCATTCCCTCCAATATATCATGAGGAATAGCTGCTCCTGGGCCAGGATGGTGCAAAGCAATCCACTCACTCCCTGTGCTAGCCCTGGTAATGGGAGCTCTCCATCATGCTGCCATCCCACGGGGCAGGCACGAGGCTTGCACGAGCTCATTGGAAGCGGCCCCAAAATCATCATCATAAAGCCCCATAAAGCAAACCCTCCCCACATAACTGCAGTCACCTCATGTGCTCTCCCAGTGTGGCGCTCACAGGGAGCAGCCTTATTCTGAGCAAAAGGAGAGAAAGAAAAACACACAGGATCTGTGATGAGCATTGGGGTTGACAAGGCTTTACTATGATGTGGACAACTCAGAGGGGAAAATGGGCACAGCTGGGGACATGACATTTATTTTTCCAAGGTGGATCTTTCATTGACAAGTGTGGCTTGTTACTTAGTGGACTAGGGGTTGAATTCAGCTTGCTCTTATTCGGGTAGGGAGTGCTGAGGTGAAGAGGATCCAAATGTGCTTGATGATTGTAATGGAGAGAGCCTGACATCATTAATTAATGGCTTTAAGCTGAAGGATAGTAGATTTAGATTAAATACTAGGAAGAAATTCTTGACTATGAGGATGGTGAGGCCCTGGCACAGTTTGCCAAGAGAAGCCATGGCTGCCCCATCCCTGGAAGTGTCCAAGGCTAGGTTGGATGGGTTTGGAGCAACCTGGGATAGGGGAAGGTGTCCCAGCCAATAGCAGGGAGGTTGGAACAAGATGATCTTAGAAGTCCTTTCCAAGCCAAACCATTTCACGATTCTATGACTGCATTTTAAGACCCAGACTGGAGTAGGTAAGTGTTTATATGACTGAAGGGGACTCCAGTTACGGGTAGGTGGGGACAGCAAGGTGAGGTGCAGGGAGTAGGTGTGAACATGAGGGCTGGAGGAAACTGCTGGCCAGGGTGTCACATAGGGTATAAATTAATCATCTTAAAAACAAAATCCAAACTCCACAAGAATTAATATATTTTTTCTTTGGAGTTTTGCAATATTTCAGGCTTGAACTCTTCCTGGGAACATAAGACTGAATTAAGCCCCACAAAAGGCCTTTGAATTTCATTTGAAGTCCATTGTAATGACATTGGATTAGCATCTTCATGTTTTTGCTATGTGATTTTACCTCCATAATACAAATGAGCTCTGGAACAAGAAGGATTGCAGGCCATAAGAGTGTAACTGATGGGTTTATTTTTTCAGTTGTTTCACGGCCTGCCCCTAGAGGTATGTTTATATACATTAAATTTTTAGGAGAGTCCTAAGTTTTATATCTATCTCTCTTAGAAAATATCTCTGTAATTCTGTCTATAATCACAAAGGAAAGCTATGTAAAGAGAGGAAATAGCTGGAATTAGGAACGTAATGAAACAACCAAATGGCTGTTGGGCAAGTTATGCCTTTCCCTGCAATCCAAATCAAAACCCACTTTTCACAGCTTTTGGGTTTAATTAGTTAATTATCATTTAAAATTCTTTAGATTACTATTAAAAAAGTTAAATAACTTTTAACTCATTACTGAATGTGTGCAGATGTTTCCTTCCTTTGGCTTGAAACTCTTTAACCCATTCCATTGCTCTGATAAACTGCCACATAACACGATCCAGTTTGAAACTGGTGAACCTCATCTGCACGAGTCTGCAGAGAGCCTTAAAAGCTGAGGAATTACCCTGAGGAGTATTCAGATAAAAATGACAAATATTCTAATGCCAGTGTTATTAACTGCTGCAGTGCTTAAAATATGCAGGAAAAAATATCCCGTGTTGGAGATCTACATTAGTAATTTCTAGAAAGTAGAAAGGACTTTCCCAGAGGCAAAGGGAAGGTGTGACTGCTCTCCCTGGCAAATTGCCTCCTTGAAAGTATCTTCCCTTCTCAGAATTTTTTACTGACTCTGCTTTTTATCTCTGAACAGCCTAATATGTCTTTGGAGATGTGTTTTGTTTTGTCCTAATGATAACTTGGCCCCATAATCTTGCCTGGGGTTTGAAGCATCACGTTTAGCACAAGGCACTATCATCATGTTGCAAGATGGTGTTTCTGTATTCAGTAAAGCTTTGTGTGGCTGCAGTTGCATCCTCTTAGATAATCCACAAACTTTCCAAATGCTCATTCAGCTTTCTAGGAATAGAATCATAGAATCGATTGGGTTGGAAAAGACCTCCAAGGTCATCAAGTCCAACCCTTGGTCCAACTCCAGTTCACTTACTAGATCATGGCACTCTGTGCCACGGCCAATCTCACTTTAAAAATCTCCAGGGATGGTGAATCCACCCCCTCTCTGGGCAGCCCATTCCAATGCCTGAGCACTCTCTCTACAAAGAATTGTTTTCTGATCTCCAACTTCAATTTCCCCTGGCAGAGCTTGAGCCCATCGTGCCCCCTTGTCCTATTGCTGAGTGCCTGGGAGAAGAGACCAACCCCCATGTGTTGGTCTCTGGCCACATGTGCCCAGCAGTGGCCAAGTTGGAAGTAGTCAGGGGAACACCTTTAAAGGTCCTTTCACTGATGTCTGGCACCTAAAACATCTCTCTCCTGGGACTTGGTGGCCATGTTGGATGAGTTTCCAACACAGCAAACACTTGGCCTCCTGTTTTAGAGAGTCCCAGGCTCTGGAGCTGGGAGAGTTGAGTGCAGTTAGTCCTATGGAAACTCCACCTCTGCTGTTCCCTGGATTTTAAGTGCTATCCCATGAATTTCATAATCAGAGAAAACTTTGTTTCCTCCAGTTGACTTTAGGACATCGTTGTTGGATTACCCTAAAATTCCTGTTACCTCCAAATGCTTTTAGGGTGGAAAGGGATGGTGAGGTAGTTCCTGGAGACCCAGCTTAGGTTCTCTGAAGGGCATCACCTGAGATGTGGCTGTGTCAGAAGTGCATGGCCCCTTATTTTTGAAGCAGGAGTGGCCTCAGCTGTGTGTGCAGACATCCCAAAATACAGATGGATCCTCCTGCACCTGCTTCTCAAATGATTGTGGAAATGGAAGTATGGATCAGTTAGCAACACGTCTTTAAAGCTCTATTTGGATCATTAGGCACTTAGGAGAGATGACCTGACTTCAAAGGGGACAGGATGCTTCATTATCCCTGCTGTGATTAAACACACCTCTGGAAAGGATCTGGGGGCTTTCTGTTCAACATTTCTGTGGAAAATGGACAGGAAAGTCCAAGCAATGGGTGCTCAGGCAGTGAGGGAATAGCAGTAACCATACAAATGGGAAGAAAGCCAAAGGAGATGGTGTCACCTGGAAGTCACCTGTGGCTGCCTCATCCCTGGAAGTGTCCAAGAACAGGTTGGACAGGGCTTGGAGCAACCTGGGCTAGTGGAAACAGCCCCTGCCCATGGCAGACAGTGGAACAAGATGAGCATTAAGTTCGTTTTCAACCCAAACCATTCCATAGTTCTATGATTCTCTGACACGGTCCTTGGTAAACAATAGAGATGAGATCACGTTTAGGAGCTCTTGGGATCCCTCTAGGAATGGCAGCTGGCTCAGGGGTGGGCACTCTTTGCAGCTTCTTGTGGGAACTGTTTTTCCTACCTTTGTGCCTCTCAATATTTCCTTGTCAAGAACAGATTTTGGGTTTTGGTCCTCCTACCACACATTTGCACAAAGACCGAGCCTGCTGCCTAATAAACCCAGCGCGTTGGCAGCCAATCGTCTGATACTTCTGGAGCAAGTGCCTCTGTTTCTACTAACACAGGCAACTTGATTTGTAAACACATCCTTAAGTGGGTGTTTTTAGCGGTATAGCAGATGGTCAATACAGCTGCTTCCTCTCCCTACTCTGCATTCTCTCCCCTCCTCTTCCATTACAGTTTCTTGCCATTTTTCTCTGTAATGTGAATTTGGGGGTTTAAAAAAAAAAAAAAAATTAAGAAAGAAAGAAGATTACAGGAGGGAGAAAATTGCTCAGTGAATTTCAAGAGGGAGAAATGGATGGCAACCTCCAATGTTACCTTAAAAGCACTGTGAGAGCTACCCACACATCCTCACTCTCCCTGCTTGAGTAACTCTGGATCTCAATGGGACTGCTTGTGTGGGAAGAGCACAACGCTGGGATCAACTTTCCTCACGCACAGGAACTCGTGACTAATGCTCCAGTGTTCATTTTCCTCTCTGCTTGACTCAGTTAGTCACTGGGGCTTAAGGAGGTGCTTCCCTGGATTCCTCACCAAGGCTTGGAGGTGACCTCAGGATGAGGGGCTGGTGTGGATCACTCTCCAAGGGTTTGCTTGCTGCGTTCCAGGAGCAGGATTTGGGGCTCTGTGGGTGTTTTGGTCTTGCTCTTGTGTGTCTGCCTTGTGCTCAACTCCAGTTTTCTAGATTTACTTTGCTGTGTTCTGTGGGATCAATGGTTTGGCAAAATCAGCCCCAAGTGGATGGTGGGATTGAGTCCCTTCTCTCCCGAGTGCTGGACCACAGACCAACATCTCTCCCTTCAGAATTGTCTCCATGAATACTCTGAATTTGCCTTTTGCTTGCTTTCAAGCTGTCATTTCCACTCCCCCTTCCAGCACAGCCCCGTTGCATGTTTGACACCTCCAGGAATCAGCACTTAAACCTTTCCAGACACATTAAAGCGCTGGAGTGAGACTAATCCAACACTAGTCTGGGGGCTGCACTGACTTAAGCCACTGCTGCAGCTTTGGGAGCAAACCAGCCATCACTTCTCTCTTACAACAGGTTTGGCTGGGGATCAAAGTCCAGGTGGGATCATATTGAAGAGTCTTTTTGTCCTTGACAGGTTGTCACTCCCTGCAGCTCATCCCTAAGGCCTGGAGATGCTATCAGGGAAAACAGGAGCTGTTCAGCCCATCCAAGCCTGGGTCCTCCTTGTGCCTTCTGAGAGAGGATTGTGGTTCAGTTCTTATCCCCACAGCTTAAAATATTACCAGGTTGGCTCTCAGGTCTCCTGACCTGACACGTGAAAGCCATTGAGGAGAGACCATCCCTGCTGATGGGTCAGATCAGCATGTCCAGCACTGCCTGAGGCAACTGGGAGGGTGTCCTGTCTCTGCAGTCCTTTTCCAAGAAGATTTCACTGAGATGTAAGTCCTTCCCTGCCCAGGGCAGTGGTGGAGTCACCATCCCTGGAAGGATTTAAAAGAGATCCAGATGTGGCACTTGGGGACATGGTTTGATGGGTGACTTGGCAGTGCTGAGGAAAGGATTGGACTCCATGGGCTTCTCGAGGGCTACTCCAACCTTAATCATTTTATGATTCCACAGATCTGAGAAGGCTGTACGGGAATTTCTCAAGGCAAACTTTTATTTCCCTGCTGGAAAATACCAGTTCAGCCCTCAAAAGTTTCTTTTTCTAGGAGGATGCCTATTCCAGTAATTTCTCCAGCAGGAATGGCCCCTCTGAACTAATACTTTGGTGATGAGAGGATTAATTTACAGATTCTGATTTCCAGGTTTTCCCTCTGTGATTGGTGCCCCAGTGGGTGTGATACGCTCCAGTAGCCCATAGAATCATGGAATGGTTTGGTTTGGAAGGGACATTAAAGGTCATCCAGTCCCAACTCCCTGGCTGCTCCAAGTGCCTTTTCCTCTCCAAATGTGAGGAACACACATAACTTCCCAACTCTGGAAGCATCTGGGAGAGCTTGGGCACACACACAGGGATATGAATGCCCAAGGAATATGTACATCCTGAGAATCCCACACCACTCAGGGAATGCCCCCTCTTTGTCCTTACCTGTCTCGCTGCTGGGTCTTGCTTATTGCTGGTGTGTAGGACTGGAGTTTGGCTCTAAAACCAGCTGGGAAAACAGCACTGCTTGGGCTCTGCAGGGAGATCTGGATAGACTTGAGAGATGGGCTGATTCCAATGGGATGAAGTTCAGCAAGGCCAAGTGCAGGTCCTGCCCTTTGGCCACCCCAAGCCCTGCAGCGCTCCAGGCTGGGCACAGAGTGGCTGGAG
>JAWWEV010000043.1:2615916-2633763 GCA_035583235.1 Hafferia zeledoni | reverse complement strand
GTGTGGAATACTTGTTAAGTTCACTTCCTTGGAAACCCTGGTTACCGAGGAAGCCATGGGTCAAACCCATTACACTAACTAAGGGATTTTATCCCTGGATCATGTCCCCGCCGCTGGAGAGCTTTGGCAGTAATTGTGCTTGCAAATATAATTCCCCTCCGATTCTCTCAGCTGCACAATCCATCCCCAAAATATCCAGTGAGCACCTCTGTTGATGCAGAGTGGTTGTTGCCTTCCACCCCAATAACTGCTGCTTCATTATCAGCTTCAGAAGCACCTGGGATTTTGTGAGGATGACTGACACACACAAAACTGTACATTACAATTATTGTCACTCAGACTGGAATCAGCTCTGCAGTTTTTTATGGTGGGTTTTTTTTTTTAATATAATTTTTCTGTGTAGGAGGGCTGTTTAATAAAAGAATATATCCCATTATGTGGTAAAGTTAAAGTTTTATATATTTTTTTTTTTATTTCATTCTTTGTGTTCTGTCACTCTTCCCCTGTAGACTCTAAGCTTTATTCTGCATGTCATTTGTGAGGGCTGTGGCTCACCAGGATGAGGTCCATCATTTCTAATCACAGGTGAATAACACCTTTCCAGCCTAAAAACTTTCCTATATATGTAGAAATTTTTAAGGACAAATTTTGGGATTTTTGTTTAATAGTTATATTTTCCTTTTAGGCTGCTTAGAATATATTTCTTTTGTGAACAGCCTAACAAAGTATTAAACTGCATTTCCTGATGTTGTCCAGCCTGATGAGATGTGGTTTTAGCTGCATTTTCACCAATAAAATAATTTCCTCAGAGGACTGTGTTTCCACTTAGGAACTGTGCTGACTTCCCACCACCCAAGCAATGTGTTATGTCATGGACATTCCATTAGCTTGTAATTAGCATGTAATTATTATGAGCAGGAAGCCTGGTCTAGGAGAGTGGGGGAAATGTGAACGTTTCTGTTTTAACTACAGTTCCCACAAAACCACGTGCTGCTGTGAGAAAACAAAATTCAACATTGACATGACTCAAAACTAAACCTTTCAGCAACCCAAATGGAAAGGTTTTGATTTCAGGCATGTCGAAACATTTCTCTTCAGCTGAAAATGTCAAAAAGAGCATTTGACATCTGTTGTGTTTTGACCTTTCCAAATTGAGTTTCTTTGTCGCTCCCTCGTCCATTCTGTAAAAAGAAAAACACACATTTCTTTTATCCTGAGGTGGGGGAAAACACAAAACAGGAATATCTGGAGGATTTGCCATGAAGGGAAGTTTTTCAGTTTCACTTAGCTCTTTATAAGGAAGCTTAGGCTGAAATAAAATACCCTTTTCTACTTCAGGTGCCTGCAGAGGACTCGTACTGAGCTGAGTCCTGCAGCCTGGAGCAGAGGATAAAGCAGCAAGTGTGATCCCAGAGGAGTGCAAATCTTTCCTGGGCACCACAAGTTCCTTTGTAGATAACTCTGCTCCCACCCTGTATGTTCCTGCAACACCTGTACAGATTATATATATTCCTTCTTTTCAGTCTTTTTCTTGCTGCTATCTCCTGTCACATGTTGTCTAGTTTATTCTTTGTGTATCTAGTATGAAATCGAATAAATGTCCTGTAAGTTACTTTCATCTCAGCATCTTCATTATTTTCATGTCAGAAGTGTCTCAACAAGGGAAATACAAGTTTGGGTGAGCTCACAGACATTTCTTTTCACTCAGAAGACATGAACAAACCATCTGGCACAGTTAAGCCACTCAGCATGATCCTAAAACAAAGACAAATGCTGCCGCTGTTGTTTCATTGTTTAAAATAGACATTTTTGGAGCATGGATTATTTCAGTTCAAACCTTTCAGCTCCTTTTCTGTTAAGCCCTTACATTTTCATACATGCCCCTGGATGTCTCCAAATAGCCCTAAGAAATTGTCTCTTTATAAATGATACACATGAAATATATATCTCAACTATTTTCGTGGCGTGTATCTTAATTCTAAAATCCATTTAAAATAGCAGTGAAATTAAATTAAATCTCAGCACTCTGTGGTTTTCTGCTGTAGATTCAAGCTAAGATGTGCAGCAGAATCAGGAAATGGTTTGGGTTGGAAGGGACCATTAAGATAATTTAGTTCCAAACCCTTGGCCATGGACAGGGACACCTACCATTAGACCAGGTTGCTCCAAACCTCATCCAAATTGGCCTTGAACACTTGCAGGGATGGGATGTCACCATTCCTACAGGTGGAAATGGCTGTTTAAACCTCGCTCGTGAGCAATAAAGGTGTCCATGGCAGGCCAGAGATCTGAACCATCCTGAGGAAGAAACAGTTGAAGCACCAATGGTTTGAGTAAAAACTTGAGCTCAGTTTTCCCTTGGAGTTTTTTCACACAGGAATTGTCAATGATATTTTGTGTTCTCCAGTCAAACTAAATTCCAGAGATGGGAGGTTTGGTGTGATGTGATGTGACTAACAGTCCTTCATCATAGCAGTCTGGGGAGGGGACTGTGCTCTTTGTAAAATGTTGTGTTTCATTCAGTAAATTACTCTCTTTGGGGGAACTTGCAAGAAAGGATGATCCCAGGAAAGCAAGAGGAACAAGCTGGAGTTGAAGTTGTGTGGATGTGTATTTTCCAGTGAAAAAAAACCCTCCTTATTTATGAGCCAAATGTGTATTTCAGAAGGGTTGAAACCCACCACTCCAGGCTGTAACCCACCCTACCAGAACTGAAGATAAGGAAAATGATCTCTAAATACAGAAAGTCCATTTAATTATTTCACCCAGGTTTCCTCCCTGTTTTTCTGGGACTGCTAGAATTAATCACTGGTTGGAAAAAATTTGCTTATCTAGACTGATAATCCCTTGTGCTGTGCAGTCACTTTCATGCAGTAGACTGACTGGTACCAATGGAACCATTCCCATGAATCACAGCTTTGACCACCAGGCCAGGCCAGCAGTTTCTAAGAATTGAAGGAGATGTTAAATTAAAATCCACATCTTTCCTCTGTGTTGCTGATGGTTTTCTCTAAGTTTAAGGAAATGTATGGTGCCAGGAAAAAGCACTGTCACCTTTTCTCACGTGAACCACAATTGCACAACAATCACAGCAATTTCCTTTTTAATACCAATGGTTGTTAATATGGCTGGAAAACTGAAGGGACCATGTGGATTTCCTGGTTCCAATGAACCCATCACAAAGCTCATCATTCAACAAATCCTGCCTTTTAAATATGGCCACTTTTCTTAATTACTAACATTTAAAAAATTCAATTTCATTTTCCCTCTGTTCTCTTTGGAAAATATTGGAAAATATACATGAAAGGATTTTATCACCTGCACTGTGCATAATATAATGTACTGGATGTGATTAATTGTCCAGGTGTTTCATCTCTACTACCAAACTATCTGATGTCTTCAACAATAGATTATCACCCATAAAAGATCCATGAGAAAAAGACAGTGGTGTAATCAAGATAAGAACATATTCCAAAGCTTTGATAAACTTCCATCAGCTTTGCCAAATTCCAGGGATCCTGGATGGAGGCAGTTATGGAAAAAGGACTCAGTTATTGAGTGCAGCCTCTGCAAAGTCAAAGGTAGCTGTACAAGCCAAGAGCTAGATGGGAATTTAAAGCTTTTCTTCTGATGCTCCTCTGGGAAAATGGCTTGTGCACCTTAATCTGTGGAGCAGATTTCTTCTTTCTTAGTGTCAAGACTGTTTTAATCTTTGCATATAGAGTGGAGTCTGGACCAGGCTGGTACTTGTCACATGTGGCATGTCAAACAAAGATGGCACAAAGCCGTCATGGATGAATGAAGAGCTCCAATAAAACTCAAACATAAAATAAAAGTACGTAAGACGTGGAAGCAGCATCAGAGCAGGTCACCCAGGATAAATATAGAGATGTGGAGTAGCTTTCCAAATGTCATCCCTACAAGCTCAGTAGTCAAAATGAATTCAGGAAGACTTGTCTGACTAAAGTCTTCTAGAAGGAAATGCCCACCTCAGTGGGTGAGAGAAGAGCAGTGATTTTTTTCATAATTTAACAAGCCTTTGACACTGTTTGCCACAAAATCCCTATTTTCAAGCTGATGAAATACAGGTTAGACAAGCAGACAGTGAGTTGGATTGAAAACTATCTGGACTTGAAGGGTCACAATAGATGTGGGATGAAGTCCAGCTGGAGATCAGGCATGAGTGGTGAGAACCAGAGGCCAGTACTGAGAGCAACAAAGTAACATCATTCTCAATGATCTGGTTGATGGGGCGGGAGATTCTTTCAGCAAGTTTAGAGGTGATGCAAAACTTTGAGGAGTGGTTGATACCTAAACTGGTTGTGTTGCTTTCTGAAGTGTATTGATGGGCTGGAAAAATGGTCAGAGGGCAAAGCTGTGAGATCAACAGAGCTGAATGCAAAGTTCAGCATCTGGAAAGGAATAACCATAGACCCATTGAGGGACCAGACAGATGATTAAGAGATTGCAGATGATTAATTGGTCGGTCATGTAAGAAGCTGAGAGACCTATGACTGTCAAGCCTGGAGGAGAAAAAGCTCAAGAGGACCTTAGCAGTGTCCATAAATACGAGATCAAGCGAATGAAGAAGTTGGAGCTTCTTTTTTCTCAGAGTTGCCCACTGACTGGACAGGAGACAAGGGGCAAAAATTAAAGCACACAAAATTGTTTAAATATAAGAAAAGTTTTTTACTCTCAGGGTGATTGAACACTGAAATAGGTTGTCCAGAGAGATTGAGTCACCATCTTTGGAGATATTCAAAGAACTACTGGACCTGGTCTTGGGCAAACCAATGGTGGTTGACCCTGCTCTGAATAGCAGAGGTGAATGGAAACTCTCCAACCTCAATGACTCTGTGATTCTGAGGGTTGCAGAGCTTATCCCAAATGGACTGCACTCTTAACAAAACAGGCCATTTTCTAGTATTGATGGAAGAGTTTTCCTGCAGCACAGAAAAGTTCCCTTCAATAATATTATCTCTCAGGGGATGCAGAGGAAAGTTTTGGCCATTTAAAATGTGCTTACAGGAAATGGAGCGACGCTTAAGGATTCTTTTGCTGTCAGCTTGGCTATGTGCTGCAGTTCCACTTGCCTTCTCCAGGCATCTGCTCCTGTGTGATTGCATTTTTATTCTTTTTCAAAAGGGCAGATGGTATTTTTTTTTCCCTGTGTGCATAATTAAACAAACACAAAACAAACTCATCTAAAGATACTAATTAATTCCTTTTCCTAATAGATTGCAGGCAGTCTATTAATATTATTCTCTCCTGGGACTAAGAGTCTGTTAGCAGAGCTTCCTTGTCGTGCTGCTTTTCCTTCTCCCATGGTGAGACTAGTGAAGTGATCCACCACTTCCCTTTAAACACAGTTGTACTGGAAGTAGCTGGAGCTAGTTCTGGGCTGCTCTTGGTGATAAGCTGACTATCTTTTACTTAGTTTATTAAATACTGTTCAGTTTGGCTTCCCTCATCATTCTTTCTGGCTTTGATATCTGCATCTGAGTGGCCATGAAGCTGCTTGGGTGAGGTAATGGCTGAGGACTGGGTTGTTCCTGGCTCTGCACAGTTACACCCAGTTTGGGCTCTCTGGGATTCTTGGAAAGAGTGTGACAAAGGAAAGGAAGTTTAATTGTTCTGCTTTAATATATATCTACATATACACAT
Source organism: Hafferia zeledoni (assembly GCA_035583235.1). NCBI lineage: Eukaryota > Metazoa > Chordata > Aves > Passeriformes > Thamnophilidae > Hafferia > Hafferia zeledoni. The sequence goes on along the minus strand of JAWWEV010000043.1, from coordinate 2,628,099 downwards.
TAAAAAAAGGTGAGATCAAAAATGCTGTTGGATGGCACCAAGTGATTGTCAGCTCTATTATAATTACCTAATTAAAGAGGTGATAATGAACCCAGACTTGAAATGCTGGAGGGAGAAAAGGAGGGTGTCACCAGGAACTCAACATTTGTTTTATCCTAAATCTTTATTGTAAAGTAATCACCTGTCAGGAAGTCTGCTGAGGAGGGAGCAGCTACTCAGTGCAGTGCTGTGATCACAGAAACGGGGTGGGAACAAAAGCAGCAGTGACAGATTCAGGTAAGGCAGTCTCCAACTCAGGAAAACTGAAAAGCCCAAGGGATTTTTTAGGAGCCATCCTGGGGACAAGAAAGTGCAGCCTGAGCTGAGGACATTCAGTGGAAGCTGTGCTCTGCCCTGATATAAAGTTGTTTTAGTGCTTAGAGGATGAGTTGTGTTTTCATTGTGCTGGACCAAACCCAATCCATGAGCTGCATGTCCACACGTTCTGCCACAGCAACTGCTGAAAAGAGCCTGGGGGAGGTGCTCATTTGGGACCATTGGTTCTGAAAAGAGACTGGAGTAGATGGTTACCTCAGCAGCCTGAAGTGTTAACAGGATACTGGTTTGTACTGGCATAAATAGAGCCAGAAGGTCATGGGAAATAACCTCCTTTTTTACTTGGCATTTCTTAGACCAAAGGTAGATCCATGGACCTGTTGGAGCAGGTCCATATGAGGGTCATCAAAATGCTCCAAGGGCTGGAGCCCCTCTGCTCTGGAGACAGGCTGGGAGAGCTGGGGATGTTCATCCTGGAGAAGAAAAGGCTCCAGGGTAAACATAGACCCCCTCCCAACACCTAAAGAGGCTCCAAGAGAACTGGAGAGGCACTTTGGACAAGGTGTGGAGTGACAGGAACGGCTTTAAACTGACAGAGAGCAGGGTTAAATTGCATATCAGGAAAAAATTCTTCACTGTGAGGGTGGCGAGGCCCTGGCACAGGTTGCCCAGAGAAGCTGTGGCTGCCCCATTCCTAGAAGTGCTCAAGATCAGGTTGGATTGGGCTCTGAGTGGTGTGGTCTAGTGAAAGGTGTCCCTGCCCATGGCAGAGGGGTTGGAACTAGACAATCTTTTAGATCCCTTCCACCTCAAACTATTCTATGATTCTATGATTGCATTTTGAGGCACAAATGGATGATCTTTAAGGTGCCTTTCAACCAAAGCTTGGGATTTATTCCCCTTTTAATTTTTCAGGATCTCAACACCCACTTCAGTATTCAATCAAGCCAAGTATTTAATCTCAAAAGTAGCCAACCCTTCATCTTCCCCCAGACTGATACTTCCAGAAGTTTATTTCTGTGAGGACACTTCACTTTGGGGACTACAAATCCCATCAGTCTTCATGGCTGTCTCTGTAAGGAGCCTGGTTGTACTGGACTTCAGAGGCCCACATGAACAGCCAGACAAACCAGATGAATACTCCCTTCTGAGAGACAGGGAGAAAAACTTCTTATTAAATTCTTTCAGCTTTTAATGTGTGCAAAATATGTTTCTTTTCATATGATCCTCATTGCTGGATTTCAGTCGTGTTCAAAGATGACAAAATGAAAAAGATCAAATGATAAATCAAAACAAGAGTAACACAAAAGCCTGAGGGATACAGAGCTGACAACAGATGATCACAGAAGCAAGTGATAAAATTCTTGCTTATTCCAGAAAAGCCATCCTTAACTAAGAAATATTTCCTAGATATGTGTGTAAATGACAGAAAAATTTTAGATTGATCATTTCTACGGGATATTGCATGATCAAAATTTCAGTTTATTCGAATTCTAACCAGCCTTTTCATAATTTTCAAGGCTGATTAGTCCTAACGTACATATATAAATATTTTTAAATGTGTTGAACAAGGCAAATACTCATCAACTAACAAATCAATTTCTTATTAGGTTACACCAGAAAATAGAGTGTCCAGAAGTGTGTGCCATTTGTAAATATTAGGTGCATCAATCTTGGTTCCTTCAAACAATCAATTTCCCTGTGAAAGGAAGACAAACATTAAAAAGAAAGAGACAAGAAGAAAAAAGACAAAAACCCCCTGAATACAGCAACATCATATCAGGCTAAATCTAAATCATTGCTGTTCTACTGTGAAGAATAAAAATAAAGAATTTTTTTCTGTTTTTTTCTTTTTTGTTTTGTTTTGTTTTTGTATTTCCCTTTATTTTGTTTTTGTAGGAGCTGCTGTTGTAGCCCATAATAATGACAACTGGCTTAAAAGTGTTAAGAGGAAAAGATAAATCACTTCTGAAACATGTTTTGAAGTGGGTTAGTTAATCCAAGGAGCCTTGCAATACTCACTGCAGTTATTTCCTGCATGATGGATTGGGTGTAGCTCGTCTCTGCTCTCTTGAGGGACTTCTTTAGCTCTTGTGAGGGCACTCAAGGAATATCCAGAGATGATAGTGGGACAGTCTCCCTGGGAGCCTTGAGCATACCCTGGGGTTATGGAGAGCGTGCTGACCTCTCCTTTTATGAGCTGGAACATGCCACAGCAACACCAACCTTTCTCTGATCCAAAAAGGAAGCTCATGTGTCCAGTTGTGGCACATGTTTCTGGCAGATACAACCTGAAGTAACTCCCTGGGTTGTGCAGATGAAGAGAGGGGGGCACTTTGCAGTTCTGTGTGGGCCAAGAGCACCTGCCTGGCTGGTGTGTCCCCGGGGCTGAGAAACACTATCTCAGGGTGCTCCCACAACCCTCACCTCAGCTTGGTGCTTTTCCTTTGTTATTCCTTCCCTTCTTAACTTGAGGTCTCTCTGTGTGCTGCCTAAGAAGGGTGCACTGTCCCCAGCTATGAATGCAGCCGAACTGCTCCTTCTTTGGGATCTCTGCACCCAGCTTTGTGAGGACACATAATGCCCTTGGGGCTGAGTTCTCTTTGATGGCTGTGACACCTCGTTAAAAAGAGACAAGGACCAATCTGAGGTTCTCAGGCCATCTGGCATTGACTGTTTTGTGTCCTTGTTGCTGAGGGTATCTAAATGTTCAAACTTGCTCCCTTTTATTTAGCAGGGTAGACCTTTCCCACCAATGGAGTCCCTCCTGATCTAGGAGGGACGATCTTCATATCCAGCCACTGAGATCCATGAGGTCTTCACACCCTACAGTGATGGTGCATTGGGAAAACAGAGAATTAGGAGAAGCTGAAAGGTGCCTGGCAGCTGTGTTTTGCTTTCATGAGGTCGTTGTTACGTTTCTCCATTGACAATCAACTTTTATCCATTCCTTTTGCAAATACAGTTGTGAAGGTCCTGTGTAGAGCATGACAGCAACTCTGGGGTCCTCAAAATGCCCATTGCACTCTGAGAGCTTGAACCACGACCATAAGAAGCCAAAGCATGGAGGATTAACAGACAGAGAAAGGTGAGGCTGTTGATTGTGGCACTGCAAAAGACATGGAATTGTGGAATCATTATGGCTGGAAAAGACCTCCAAGGTCACAAAGTTCAGCCTTGGCTTCTTGCAATAGCCAGCTTGTGTCCACCTAAACACAAAACTATTCCTTATTTCCAACAAAACCCACAGTGTATGTGTCCATCCACATGCACACACATATGACTGTACATTTTATCCAGTACAGTGCATAATTTATTAAAAGGGTATATATTTTAAAGAGTTCTACTTTCTGTAAGGTCTCAGGAAAGGGCAAAAGTTACTGCTTGTCTTTAGTGAAATAAACTAAATTGAACACTACAGTTAACCAAGACCATCAGTTCAGAGCAGGTAGGTACTGCTGCAGTGATGAATGACTTAATCTAAGTGACAGAGGTGTGCTAAACCAGGGATAAAGCCCAAACAGGAGATCAGGAATTGCATCTCTACATGAAAACTGAATTATCCCTCAGCTGTAGCTCCTACTGCTTATGTCTAGTTGAATCTTAAAATCCTCACTCTGGAACTCCCCCAAACTAATACAACTGCTGTGCAGAACGTAGCAGAGCTCAGTACACATGGGCAGAAATCAAGGAGTGAGGAAACAACCTAAGACTCCATGACAGGTAGCTATGAGTCCAAAGGAAGAATGATCCCAATGTACCTATGACCAGGAAGAGCTGGTGCCTTTTTTCTCATGGTTTTGGCATTCCTCCAGGATGTTTGCTGAAATTTAAATGTGTTTTATGTCGTAATCAGCTGTTTCCTTGGCACAGCCTCTGAAACAGCCTTTGTAAGAGCGAGTGAAAACTGCAGTGCCCTGTGGTTGGGGGATGGAACTTTGCCCTGCAGTTCAAATCCTATGGTTAAGTTGTGGTTGTTTTTTCCCTATTTCTTCTATTCTACACTTCACTGAGCCAAGTAATTCATGCTTTTTCAAGTCTTTCTTTGCACTCCAGCCCAACTAGTTGCCAGATCTTTCCTCCTCCTTCGTGGACCATCATCCTTTTAGATCATGCATATCACTGCATACCATGCATCCCATTCATATGTCCCATTGCAGTGTTAAACCTCCTGATGCAGACCCAGATTTCTTTCCCATGATATTTTTCTTTAGCTGAATCTGACCCTTTATTTCCAGTTCATATTTCTAACCTCTTCCCTTCCCTTGTTATTTCTCTGCCCTTACTGCTGCCCCTTACTTTGGTTATTAGAAGTCCCTGTTATTTTCTTTAGTATTAACAAAGTGGAGACCAAATCCTGCTGCTCTCCACACTGCCATCATGCCCAGGATATCTCCTTTTAACTCCAGTCTTAGGTGACAAACACTGCCTTTTGTTTACAGCCCCATGGCCATGACAGTGCCTCCTCGTCAGTTAATTTGAATGAGTTTTGCTTCGAGTAAGATTTCCCAGGAGATTCTAGAAAGTGCCTCTGGAACTGTGTCAATATGAATAGATGCCTGTTCATCCAGATGAACACTGTGCTGTAACAACCATAGGCATCTTGTACTGTCTTGGGGGGGAATGTGTCTGCTGCAGCTCAAGCTGAGCTTCAGATGGAACTGGGGAACTGTGCACTAATTAGTTAATTGGCTGAAGGACCCCGTGTTGTATTGGCTAGATTCAGCTTATAAACTGTCATTAATTTATTTGGGGGGAAGAACAATATAAAGCTTTGTAGAACCACAGACCTTGTTAATCCCAATTTTGCCTTTACTTAGTCCAGCATTGTATGGACAAGAGGCTGACTGATGTTACTTTGTACTCGGGAATATTGTTCAAGCATAAAATCAGGAGTGAAGTCTGAATCACGTCTTTCTTTTATGCTCTGCTCTGACTTCAGAATGCTTTGTTGTGAAAAGGCAGCGTGAGTCACTGACTCAGAGGCAGCACAAATATTCCTTTTTCTACACCAGAAAAGCACATGTTTTTGGAGAGAGACAGAGAAATCTACACATAGCCAAGGGACTTGTGGCTGACCTGTGCAACCTGAGTCCCAGCCCATCCAGAAACTGCTTCTTATGTCAGGCTGCAACACAATGACCCATCCAGTTTGAGGTGAGCTGTTCCTCCAGTCAAGCACATCTCATCTCTTGCAACAGCATGGAGCTATGTCAGGGTAGGTTTAGGTGGGGTGTTAGGATAAGGTTCTTCACCCAAGAGGGTGGTTAGACACTGGAACAGGCTCCCCAGGGCAGTGGTCACAGCATGAAGCCTGTCAGAGTTCAAAGAGTGTTTGGACAATGCTCTCAGGTACAAGGTGGGATTCCTGGGAGTGTCCTGTGCAGGGCCAGGAGTTGGACTCTATAATCCTCATGGATCACTTCCAACTCAGGACATTCAATAATTCCTTTTGTCTTCACTCCTTCTATAACACACACAGTTCTCATAAAGAACTTTTCAGAGTAATTAAGACACATTCAAGTTATTACTGTTTAGCTCTGAACTTCTGAGTAAAAATAAATAATTCTTGACATATGGGAAGAAAAACTTTGGAGCTGTTCTGGCATTTGGGTTTTTGAGATGTTTTCTGATGGCACGATGCAGAGTCGGGGGGGGCTTCTGTAGTGTGAAGCAGAATAAAGATCACAATAATGAGGGCATGAAATTAGCTTGGCAGTATGAACTCTGTGATACTGTGTAGGATTTTCAATTAGGATGAATTAAATTGTTGCCAAAGTCAGAATGGATATAAGCATTGAGTAGGGTAGGAGGGAGGAAAAAGGTGAGCCTTAAAGACATAGGAGATAATGGCTTAGAGAATTTTCTGTGCTTAGGGAATAGCTCATTCATCTGCAAAAGTGCAGAGAGAATCATGAAAATTACCTAGGAAATAAAATATGTGTATATATAGTGAGAGTGAGAATCTAAAGTGATGTCAGGGAAATTGCAGAAAGAAGAATAAGTGATGATTAGAGCCTCTCTTATTCTGCAGACCTGCCAATACTGCATCTTCCGAAAGCACAGCGATAATTTACGCCATTGAAAAATATAAAGGACCAGATTTCTTCTGTGTGTAGTGCCAGGAAGGGTCAAACACGGCTAGGTATTAATGCTCTTCTGAATGGTTTAGTCCCTGTAATTCTGTACACAAGAAGTCTGTGGTATTTAATCAGAATGTAGGATCAAGCTGATTATGTCTCATTTTATTTATGGCAAATTTCAGTAATGCCATTCAAACAGTGCTCTGAGTTTTTGTGCGCAGTAAAAAAGCAATGATTTGCCCCAAATATTTTTTCATTCACTAAGAGTCTGATTTTCCTGAGATACAGTCTTTCAAACATCAAGCACCTTCAAAAAACTGAGGTTCCAAAAGATCCCACTTTGCAAATCCATGTCATCCATCTTTTTCTGTCTCTTCAGATGTAAAATATACAGAAGTGCCTGAAAGGCTTTACAAGAAGTGCTCAGACACCTGATTCCCACAGAAACACGTTTCATGTTGAGTGCCACTCCCCTTCTGCTTTTGCCCACTTTATCCTTCCTAAATAGATTATAATGAGTGATTTTAATATTCCAATCATGCAAATCTTCCCCCAAGATTTCAATAATGCCAACCAGGCCTAACGTATACTCATAAATGAGCTACTCCAATTCCAGTTCTTGTTTATTACTCAGACTCCCAGCATCAGAGTACAGGCAATTAAAGAATTTCTTCTCTTCACATCCCTTGGTGCCTTGATTAATTTTGTTCTTGACATCTTAATTTCAAGCTAAATGAATTCTCATTCATTCCTCTCTCTCTGCCTTCCATTTTTCCTAGTTTAACACTCTCCTGACTACTCATCCTGACACCTTGAAGACTCTCCAATAAAGATGGAGACCATTTTCTCCAATGCAGCTTTATCTTCTCACCAAAAGTCATTGTGTATTTTACATGAAAAATATATTTCTCACTGTACTTAAGTCTAGAAGTGTTTCTTTTCCAGAGGTTTTTGCTTTCCTCTGCTTGTTGGAAATAAGACTTCTGGATAGAATACCCATCTGCAGTATCCAGCAGCCACCTTCAGTCCTTCATATAGATCATAAAGAGTGTCCACCACCAGCAGTGGGAACCTTGGGCATCATGTACCTGTTCACTCTTGCTGCAATAACTGTGATGGGCTTTGGAAGAAAATGTCAAATGACTTCTTTGTCCCTGGGAAATTTAATTGCATTCTCAACACGGTGTCTTTGCCACCGTTGATGGGATTTGTGCGATCAAATGTAGACACATGGGAGGTAAATTTCTCCATCTCTGTATTTATAGTCAGAAGAGAGAAATAAGGCCTTCTGGGGAGAAGCTAATCTGAGTTAGTGCAGATGAATCATGTCTGGGAAATGCCCATTGCTCTCTATGGACTAGGATAAATATTTCACATGTAGTTTGCTGTAATTGAGACCTGTAAAGCATTCCTGGGGTCGTTTCTGCCTCAGGAAATGGCACTTCAAACTGCATGTCAGGCTCTTGTAGTTTCATTTGGACCTCTCTGCTCTGAGATATGTCCAGGTTTGTGGATGTGAATTCAGAGAGTGTATTATGCCAGGCACCATGTAGAAACACAGTCAAAGGCAGCCCATTCTCTAGGGAATATATAATCTAAATGAAATCTTCTATTCCTGTCCCTTCCCTGGCCTGGCATAACGCAGAATAACTTTTAAAACATTTAAAACCCTTTTTCCAGCTTGTGCAAATTGTGACTCTTTCTCTGCCTGACCATTTTAGATATTGAAATACTGAAGATACGTACTGAGATTATGCTAAGTGAAAAATAGACCCTATCCCACCACTGGCATGTAACAGCTTCACGTGTATCCCCGTGTCAGATAGGGTTGTGCTCTTGCAGCATCTGCAGGTGTTTGGAGTTCCACTGGTAGAAACTTGTTGTGGGATGTAACTGTTGCCACTGAAGTTAAAACCATGCTTGGATGTTGTAATGACTGACCCACACAGAGAAGGAGCAGCCCCAGCAGCTCCGCCAAGAGGATCAGTGTGGGATGTGCTCTCAGAACTGCCTGCTCTGTGTTACTGTCTGAAAAGTGGAAAGAACCAGGTTAAGCCACTGGTTTGTGTGTGCAGCCGAGGAGATTTATGTGAGCTGCTGGTGTCCTGGTGAAAGATGTGCTTGTAGAGGAGCTGCAGCAGATTAAGTTGCCATCCTGGGGCTGTGATTTATTTTGACCTGATTTAATTTGTGCTGGTACTGGTTAGAAGTGCCCACAAAACCTGCAGCCACATCTCAGAAGAAAGGACAGCCTGATTGCCCCACAGCATCCCAGCATCCCAGAAGGGCTGGGGTGGGAAGGGACCTCTGGAGATCATCTTGTCCAACCCACCTGATGAAGCAGGTTCAACTACATCCGTGGTTCTTTGGAAATAGCCCCTTTTTCCATCTGGATGTTTTCTTGCAGAGGGGATTTAGAGATTGGTTTTTTTCAAGTTCTTTGTTTGGGGCAGAGCAGATGTCCCTGGAACCACCTCACAGAAATACAGCTGGTAAAAGCAGAGGTTTTAAATCATTTCAGCTGTGCAAATGCAAACACGTCCATAATAATTTGTTGTTTGGACTTAACCTTTTCTGTTTTATCCAAATTTAATGCTTAAACTTCCATAGGCGAAGTTCAGACTGGAATCTGTCCTTTTCTGTTCCAAGGAGCCAGGTTTGCAGATGAGTCTCTGGAGACTCAAGCCAAACTCAACTCATGGTTTTTCTTCCTCATGTGCCTGGTGTGGGAGATGTTAGAGCTTGTTTCTTTGAGGTGGGATTAATTCATCTAGCTTTCGGTGTAGGATTCAGTTTGCAGATTAAGATTTCTAAATCTCAGGGTCTCCACATGTTTTTCTGTGCAAATTGTGATTGTAAATTCCCAAGATAATTATGTAAATTGGCATCCAGTTGTCTGAGCATGGGCTCTAGTGCTGGATTTTGGGGGTTTGAGATATCATCCTGGCCTCCAGCAACACTCTCCTAATCCCCACTGCATCTCTCAGACCCTCTTGGGCTCCTCTGATTCCCCATAGCATTTCAAATGTCACTGCATATCCAGGGTTGTGGTTAAATTAAGATTCAGCATTCATCTAGAAAAACACCTCTTCTGTTAGCTCTACTTTTTTCAAAAAGCAGAGTGAATTTTTTTTTTTTTTTTTTTGCGGCGGGGGGGCCTGGTCCTTCTTTTTCTTGTCCCTTTTAGCTGTGTGGGACTGATTAGAGCACTGGCATTCCTGATGTACTCAGAGTTCACTCAGGGTCTGATCCTGGCTGGATCTATAAAGCATGAAGTTATTAGTGAGTGCTGTTATATCTGCATCTGTGTTCATGGAGGAAACACCTCCTGGGACAGAGCACACAGCGGTACTGAGACAGCTGAAAAGAGATTTTAATAAACACAGAGGAAAATCAATATGGTCAAAGGGAACATTTGAGCCTTTCCTAAAATGGTTCCTCCACCTTAACAAGTTAGAACTGCTTTGCCAGTGTAACACTGGAAGCTTCAAAACTGTACCCTGGAAAAATCTTTTTAAAGCACTTAAGTCAAACTGTGCTACATGGTGTTAATTTAGAATTTCAATTAGTGCATACAATTTGCTATCAGCTCAGGCCAAGTCATTTTCTCAAACCAAAGCTGCCCCTTGCTTGACTGTTTGCTTGAACAATATGAAGATGGAAGCAATTTGTTAGCACAATATGATTTAATATGATGACTAATGATTTTTGGAAGAAAATATGGATTGGGTTTGTCAGGCTGATTATATCTGAAGCATGACTGAGGAGGGGACTGACTCTTCCATTTGACTAGATCAGTGTAGACCTGCAGGACCTGAGCTGGAATTTCCAGGGTAAACTCCAGGTAGCTTCTCTTTACTAGCTAAGTGTAGGAGGGGCTTATTTGTCCAAGGCAGTTTCAGTTCTCTCTCCCAGGGCCCTGTTCCTATTTGTGTGAGGCAATGATGACTGCACGCCTTGTTTTGGTTATTCACACCCTGACTATGGAGAGCCTGCACCCAATTTATCTTGCTTTGCCCTGCCAGAGAACTGCTGTCTTTGCAAATCAATTCATCAAGAGACTGGGGCTTTTTTGGCTGGAGGTGGTTTTGGTTCAGCGTTGCAGGATTGCCATTACATCAGTGCCTCTTGTCTGGGTCGTTGTGGATGGGTGACACCACACCCTGCAGTGCCAAAGGAAAGCCTGTGCATGGTGGCCAGAAGGTCACTTGCCTGAATATCCTTCCCTGTTCTCCCCCTTGGCCAGCAGCTTTACCACGATTCATGTAAATATTGACATTTGCCAGGGACTTGCCTTTGTGCTTTCATTCCCTGCTGAAAAGACTTGATGTTCTTCTTCTGAGTTTGCCTAGACTTTTTCCTCACTCTTTTCTTTTACCCAGCCTTTCTCTGAAGAGCCTGGAAGAAAGAAAATCTCTTTTGTAAAGTCTTTTAAAATTTTTTTCTTCTTTTTTTTTTCTTCTTCTTCTTTTTTTTTTTTTTTCCCCTGGAAATATTAACTCCCTGCACAGACATTCTGGGAACTTTTCACTGTTCTTTTACTGCGTGACACAAGAAACTAAAAGAGGAATATTATCTCTTTGAGGCAGCAAGTCATTGTACTTGCTTCTAAAAGCTGATCTTGTTTTGTTTGACTCACTAGCTGTTTTATTCTGGCAGTGATGTCCCAGAATATCCTTGAGCTCGCTCAGTTGCACTTGCTTTCCCTTCTTTTAAGGCCACCTCTCTTGCAGTCAGAAAGTCCTCACCATGAACAAACCTATCAGCATCTGGCCCATTAATAAAGACTTGTTATGAAATAAAAATTAATCAAGCACTGAGATTATTGCACAGCATTTCCCAGGACTTATTACCAAGAGTGCTCGTGCAGACATCTTGTTACATGAGGGTAGATTGCAGTTTGGTCGGAATTAACTCCCAACAGCTGCTTTATTACTGTGATGTATTATTATTTATGTAGGATGAAAGATGTGAATAGCACTTGAGCACGACAGAGCTGTGCACAGAGGAGTTTACAGGCTCAGGGAGAGGCAAGGCTGGAGCAGATGACAATAAAAAAGGGAGTGGGACATGTTGCTGCAATTCAGTCCATAAACTTTAGCAGAGCCTTTGTTTCTCTGGGTCTCTTGTTCTTTCTTGCATAAGAAACAGTTATATGCAGCATTAATCAAGAAGGTGAAGAGTCAAGAGCTTTGTCTTTAATAATATTTAAGTGTTTCTGATTTAACTTTGTCCCTGTGGACCCAGTACTCAGATCTAGCCAAGTTATACTCCGTTGAGGAGCCAAACAAAGCAGATAAAAGAGGGATTTATGTCAGAGGAACAGCAAGTATATTTTCATCTCAGAGACACAATGATTTAGTACAAGAGTGCATATTAAGCATCTTAAAATAGAGTTAAGCTGCATGCTGATCTTTACTCTGAAGCCACATTGCTCAGCTACTTGTACAAATCCTGTGTGATGACAGAAGGTGCTAAACAAGTCACTGGGGAAAAAAAAGATAGAAAAGCAACACATCTTTTAAAACATAAGTAAGAGCAAACTGATCTGCAAAGGAGGAATAGAACTGATAATTACACAGTCAAAGCTTTGCAAAGTGTCTGTGTACCAGAGTCTTGAAATTTTGGGGACAAGAGTTACAACCCCTGAATGGGGAAATGTCGGATCCCAGAGTGATTCAGACTGAGGTGGATTTGTGTGAAATAGAACCTGTAATTCCCACAGCCCATTAAATATCCTTCTCACCCTTTCTCACCCACTACCTCACAGCCCAGTATATTCACC
>JAWWEV010000043.1:2604081-2615816 GCA_035583235.1 Hafferia zeledoni | reverse complement strand
CCTTTTGCCCAAAGAAATGCCAATGGATCTGCCATCAGGTGCACCTTGCCTTTCCTCAGCAGAGTTTTTAACTTTTAAGAACACTTCAAACCTGCCAAGGACAAAATGGGATATGAAGAACCAATTTCAATTACAGTGTATGAGGTGGTTTCCCGGCAACAAGAGTATTTAAAAGCAACAAAAATTAACATACCTTAAAAAAAAAGTAGTAGCAACAGCCACGGATATTCACCATGTAATATTTTCTATTCATTAAAATGTAGTTTCTCAGCATTGTTTCTGCCTCAAGGCTCAACCCCAACTCATTTTAAAATCATGTTTCTCCTTTCTTCACTGAAAGGTACTTGGAACTTTACAAAGACTGAAAGGAAAAGGAAGTAAAGGGAAATAAAGAGACAGGTTGGACTGGTAATATAATTCCTTGGAGCTAAGCTGCTGACTTCTCTCTTGCTGGAATAACAAAACTCATTTGCTTTCTCGAGGAATAATCCCTTCTCCTTTAGGATCCAACTCCTGGTTTGAACCATGGAAAGAAATATTCCACCTTAAAACTGCCTTTTCAAAGGCTTACAGCTCTTATGTCACTGTACATCCATCCATAACTATTCTCCCTGGAAACCTTTTTTGCTCTCCAAAGCCTCTGGTTTGACTGATAAATCCAGGAGAACTTGTGTGCTGTGAAAGAGCTGTTTTCAAACAGAGTAAATAAGTCACAAATATTGTGGTCCTGAGCAGGAAACAGATTTTACCTGCGAGGGAGAGAAGGAGGGTAAGGAGGGCATCAGCAGAGACCAGCAAGACCCACAGCATCCCAGTATGCTCCAGTGCAAGAAGAAACTGGGACAGAATGGTGACTTTTATATGGCACTTTTACCTTGAAGGGTTTGTAGCCGCTCATGTCCCTCAATATCTTATACCTGGCAACAAATATGTGTGGCAGTGACATCCCTTTTGTACAGGTTTAGGGGAGGGTGAAGGTGAAGATGCCCTGAGTTGTGTCTTTCCCAACCCCAGACATCCATAATGTAGACAGCTACATGGAGGCAAGTAAGTCCCATCCCAGAAATAGTACTGGGAGTACAGGATCCTGAAGTGACCACTCAGGGCACAGGGACACAAAGGTGGCTACACTGAGCCAGAAGGAAGAACTAAACAATCCTGGTCTCTGAAAGTGGGAAAAGCAGATTTTCTATGGTGATACTGCCCAGATATATAGAGGAAAAATTAATTTTAACATTGGACTGCTTAAAGCAAACAGTTTCTGGCTTGCTGAAAACCAAGAAGAAAAGTCTTCAACCTCTGAAATTTATTTCCCAGACCTTATTCCCCCAAAGAATTTCTCTTCCTCAGAAAAAATTTTCAGTTCAAGTTGGACCATCAGAGCAATTCATGCACTTGTATGGCCTCAGTTTATATTTTCCAAGAGTGAGGATCAAAGTCATGTGTTGTATTGCTCAAAATCAGCAGGACAAATCACTTGCACTGCAGGCACTGCCCTGACAACATCAGTCTTTGGCATTTGGGGATGTGTAGGGGTCACTTTGGTTAATCTGCTATGTCTGGGTTGCTAGACATCCAAAAGCCCTGGCCAAATGCTTAAATTCCATTCTTTCCCCCCTCTGTGAACAGCATTTCTGAGTGAATAAGGGAACATACATCAAGAAAAACTGTTGGAGAATGAATGCAATCATAAGAGTGGGAAAACTAAGTAAGTTTTTTCTTGAAAGATTGCTGATTGACTGATAGAAAGCTCAGGGTGAGCAGATCTATCTCCCTGCATCAGTTCCAGCAGTAGAACAAAATCAAGTGCCACGTGGTCCAGTGTTGAGTAAATGCATCAGTTTGTACCTGGGCAAGTATAGACTTTTTTAAGCAGTCATAGATTGCTTCAATTGTAATAATCCAGCAAGGATTTGAGCCATTTGCTTATAGACAGGAGTCTTGATGAAGACAAAACACTGTTTGAGAAATTGTTGTAGGGTTGGCAAGAGCAACGTGGGACCTACAAGAGTCCTGCATTGCCTGGAACAGGGGTTCAGCCCAAGTAGAACCCCCCAGTTTCATCTGTGCTTGGGCAACTGGCTTGACAGCCCCAAGGTGAGAGTCTGAATCCTGCCCTGGGCTTCTGTGTTCACTGCAGAGGTGACTTTGGAGAAGGTGAAGTAGCAGCCAAAGAAGGTAGAAATCATAATGAAATTATGGAGATAAGAGTGGATGTAGACAGCTGCCTTTCCCCTTCCCTGAGGAGAGCAGAGAGGAGACCCCAGAGAGACCTGTGAGCTTAGATTCTCAACAGGTGAACTGTCAGCAGAAAGCCACTGAGATAAGATATTTGCAATTTAAATGGATTGAAATAGAAGGCAAAGGGCCTGAAGAACTGGTCAGCAAGAAGATAATTTTTTAACTTACTTCTTAAAAAAAATAAGGTTACTTGACCCAACTGCTGCCACCCCTTGATTCCACATGTCCTCTCAACAATGCCCATTCCATGCAAAGGCATTGGAATACTGATGTTTCATTTTCATTCATTAAAGTCCCTCTAAGAGTTCTTGCTTCCCTCATGTCACCTTCCTCACTTGCTCACAGCCCTTATGATGTGCCTACATCCTTGCAGCTGCAGTGGCAGTGAGATGGAGCAGTTTCTCTCATCATCTGTGTTTATTCATGATCCCCTCCTAGGCCATAATTAAACTTGAGTTTCTCCATGGCTCCAGCCATCCAAACCTTGAACTGGATTTTTACAAGAATTTTCAACCCAGAAGGGAAAAAAAAGTGATATAAAGCATGAGGATTGAGTTTTCTCAGGGCCATGGCAGTTGTGTGAAGTAGGATTTGGTTGCATGATGGGGGACTCTTGGCCTTTTTGAGGGCTGTCTTGAGGCTGATGCACTAAATCCAGAGGAACCAAGAACCATGACCACCAAGAAATGTGCAACCAGCATTATAACCCCTTGTTCCTATATTTTTTTCTGCAATTGGAGTGAGTAAATAGCTTTAATAATGGTGGCTGCCAGATTCCACTATTTCCAATGAGGTAGATACTGTGCACAGACATAAAATGCTTTCTGAAATGGGTCAGTTTGTGGGCAGCCAAGGCACATGGAGAGGGGAATGAGGATAGCAGAGGCTGCAGTGGAAATTAGGAGAGTGGGGCTAAAAAAGCTGCTGAGATTCAGGGGAAGTAAATGGGAGAAGGACTTTCTGAAAGATTATATTTGCAGTTGGTTAAGTTATATATATATATATATATACATATATATGTATATATATACACACACATGTGCAATTGGTGGAAATTTTACGAAGCACTGTGAATTCAATTACTTCTGAGATGTTTCAAACACATGCTGCAGAATGACTTTATTAAGGCACACTTTAAAAATCTAAAGGCAACAGTGGTGTGAGGAAGACAAAATGTTTTCTTTTTAACCTTTGTTCTGCCAGTCAATGTGGAAAAGGCATCATTATGTGTAAAAACTATGGTGGTTCCTTTGGATCTTCACCAAACAATAAAAGAAGTTTAAAAGGGAGCAAAGCATAAACTGAAATTGTCTCGGGGACATATTCATGGAGAAGGAGAGTCAGGACCTGCTCTTGGATATGGAGGTGGGTGATGGGCTGCTGGAACTGGACCCAAACCCCCGCCTATGACACCCCAGGGGTGCAGAGTTACTTCTGCCCACAACTGTTGGTGGGCAGTGTCACCTTGTAGGGACGCAGAGGGGTCCTGAGTACAGGGAGTGAGGAGAGGGAAAGGCACATCAACTGAAAAGAGACAGGACAATATAAGTTACTTTACTCTCATTCTCCAAACAATAAAGCTCCTGTTTGCCTGCAGTGCTGAGAAGGAGTTAAAAATATTGCAAAGCTGACTAAAAAAGACAAAACCCCTGGGACTGGTGTTCCTGCTGTTCGATCTTGCTCTTTGGGTGGGGGGTCAGGTGAGTTTTGATCTCTCAGTGTAGCTGAGACAAACGATTTTTATCTGTTGAGGCTGGTGGTGCAGGGGAGCAAATTGCACATCAGCTGCCTCAGCTGAGTGACTAGAAGATATGGAGTTAAATACACTCACGTTTACAGCCTCTGACTTCATTAGTAAATTACTGCATAATGAACCAGTACATAGTAACGTTCCTATTCTCTTCCATGGCTAATGCCCTTCTAATATCTCATCCATAGGCTTGTTTTACAGTGCAGACAGCCTGTTCTTATGACAGGCAGCAGCCTGGTCCCTCTTGGGTCCAATGTGAGCTCACCTGAACCCTGAAAATGGGGCTGGAAAGAAACAAAGTGCTGGTTATGCTGGAGAGCAGCGTTCGATCATTTCATTAACCCTGCTAATGGTTCAAATGAAGACCTTAATGGTACAATCAATAATGCAGCCTGTGATCAGTTTGTTAGTCAGCCTCAAATGCTTTACTTTTAATAGGGGACTCCCAGAAGGATCATGAACTGGTACTTGCAAGCAGTAACTCAGGGTACATATAGAGTATGACTTTGGGTCTTATTTTACATCTTTCTGACAAGCACAATCCCTTCCCTGTCCCCTTAGACTGCTGCTGGATAAAATCCCTCAGGAGTCCCAAAGTTCTCTTTCCCCCATCAATCTGGCATTTCTCAACAAATTATTTGGGCACTCATTGCAGTCCTTAATGCTTTGCAGGATAAGTGAGTCTCTGAGCTCACCCACACTTAACACAGAACTGATGGTAAAGGGCAATGCTTTACCAAAGAATTACCAAAGAGGAAAGAAATTCTTTACTATGATGGTGGTGATGCACTGGAACATGTTGCCCAGAGAAGCTATGGCTGCCCCAATCCTGGAGATGTTAAAGGCTTCGTTTGCTGGGGCCCTGAGCTACCTGGTCGAGTGGGTGACATCCTTGTCCATGTCAGTGGGGTTGGAACTAGATAATCTTTAAGGTCCCTTCCAACCCAAAGCAATCTATGACTCTGTGATTCTTTGATTGGACCCCACGTTCAGCTTTGGTGGTTCTTCACAGGCTTCACAGCCTAAACTGCCTCTGCTTCAGCTCCAATGCTGAGGCTGTGTAGCTGTAACATGATGGCACCAAGCACAACTTTCCAGAGCCTCCACAAAACTCATTAGCTCAGCTCAGCTACATGTCACTTCAGAGCAGGTTTCTACTTGCCTGGAAAACCCCATGAAGACTACTCCAAAACAGGCTCTGCCCCTTTGCCAGTGCCAGTGTCTCCTCTCTCCTATTATTCTTCCTTTCCTTCTCTTCTTCTCTTCAATGAAGGTTTCTTACTAACTAAGAAAAAGCTGCTTGGGTGAGAAGGCACACTTGAAATAAAGCCCCTTTAAGGTGTCCAAATCCTGCAGCACAGAACAATGTTCCACCCTTTGAAGGCACTCTGCCCAGAGGAAGGTGAGCAAGGACAACCTACATGATAATATTCAATGTTTTAGGTGGACACCAAACAGCAGAACAATTTTTTTTTGTGCTCTTTCAGCTGTAAGAAATAGGAATGCTCCCTTTCTGCTTTGCTGGGTACAATTTTATCTTCTGGTTTTGACACTTATTAACTTTCCACTTATTAGGCTGCCTGTAAGATTTTTCATTGTTGAGGTTTTTTTACTATGTAAAAGATCGAGGTGTGTGTAGTTTTCATTGTCACATTAAACAGACAAGGTAAATATAGTCCCTGAAACAGGAGATTTTATCTGGGAAACTCAGATGATATTCCATGGCTGGCAGTTGTTCAAATGAGTCCTCTCTGCAGAGTACAATAGCAAGTGATATTCTTCATTCCCTTTGCCTTCTCTCCATTATGCAACAGAAGGAAGGAAGCAAGAGCAAAGCAGGGTCGTCCTGGCACTGCATTTGTTCTGCTGCAGTGACTTCACTGAGCACAAGTAAGAAAGCCTTCACTTTGAGCACAACACTCAGCACTGAGATTACACCCCAGGTATAATGTTATACATGACCTGTTCTGGGATGCAACGACTTGCTAAGTCAGCTAATTTCTTTTCCTTGTTCTCACACAGCAGAAGAGTGTGTAAGAAACGAATGGAGATTATATTGTTTCCTACCCTGCTGGCACCGGCTGGGATAGGCTGGAGTTAATGTACCTGAGCACTGGGGCAGCTCTCTAAAGGACGTGCTCTATTCTCTTTTGCTTAAGTTATATAAGGAAGGGGGAAAGCGGGTTCAGACTTGTCTGTTAGTGTTGCCTTCATGTGGTTCATAATGAAGGCAACCACATTACTTTTAGGAAGAGCTGAGTTCCAGAGGATGTGGGTGGTCAGGGCAGAGTGGGGCTAATACACTCAGCACATCCTGAGGGCATAGCAGGAAGTCTGGCATCCCATGAAGAGCATTAGGCTTGGGCTAAGAGAATCAGCCAGTGTGAGCAAGAGGACTTAAAGTGTGGGTTGAGTCTGGCATGGGAATTGCTCAGGGTTACACTTACTAGCAGGGTGGAAATCCATATGGAGCTGTTATATCCAAACACAGCATTCCTGTAACTGATGTGGGCATTGCAAGTAAGAGATGGGGCTCAAGGTGCAATGGCAGAGTAGTGGTCCTTGTGTGAGAGGTCAAGCTTGGCATTCACAAGCACTGGAACAGGTTGCCCAGGGAAGCAGTGGAGCCACCATCCCTGGAGGTATTCAAAAGATGTGGGAGACCTTGCACTCTGAGTTTAATGGTTGAGCTTGATGATCTTAGAGCGCTTTTCCAAACTTAGTTATTCTATTCTGTTTATTCCATTCACATTCACAGGCTTGATTCTCATTTACAGACAGGTCCCTTATTCTGCAAAGCATGTCAGGACTTCAAAGCAAGGTACATGGTACTGACTTCTCCCTCAAACTCCCTCTCCCCAAGAGTGCTAAATGGCTTTCACATGAAAGAATATAGGGCTTTGCCAGACTCCCAACCCTCTCCTTTTGCCAAAACCCCAAACCACACAATAAGAGGATGGGAACTGAACTGGTTCCATGATCCCTACCTGAATACAACAAAATGTGAAAAAATTTGGGTAAGAAATAATGTCTGTATGATGGATCACAAACAAGGTCATCAGAGAAATGAGATGGTGCTAGAGACAGGGAAGGGTATCAAACATTTTCCTTCCTTTTTCTCTTCTCTCACAAAATAAATGGCTTGGTTGTTTTCTTAACAGGAACTGGCAAAGCTCTACTCATTAATTACTTAATTAGGATTGTAATCCAAAGATTAAAGAATTTAGAAGGAGTGCTAGAAAACCTGGCTCTGGATACCTGTTATAGACAGGCCCCAGGAGAAATGGCTGTGATGAAGATAATCAGATGTAAATTACAGAGCATATCCCACAACACAATGTGAAGAAAAGCCCAGGGCCAGCAGAGCCCTAAGACAACACTTCCAGCTGAAGCTTTCAGAACTGTTGTTTAATCTGTGGCAGAAGTGTGTCGGTACCATGGCAGAAGATACCAGCATGGGCTCCTAATCCAAGATGCCAAAAACACAATATTCATTAGAGGCTGAAGGCTTCTGTCTCCACCTTCAGGTCTATCTCCAGGTGCTGGTCCAAAGATTAACATCTGTTGCCCAGCAATCTACCCAGATGTGTCAGAACATTCTTTACAATGATATGCAGGAGTGGGTCCATAGGAGGCCACGAAGATGGTGGGAGTGGTGGAGCACCTTCTCTATGAGGGCAGGCTGAGGGAATTGGTGTTATTCAGGCTGGAGAAGAGAAGGCTCTGGGGAGACCTTAGAGCACCTTTTGGTGCCCATAGGAGGCTTGTAAGACAGATGGGGACAGACCTTTCAGCAGGGCATGTTGTGATAGGACAAGGGATAATCATTTTAAACTGAAGGACAGTCCATTTATTTTAGATACAAAGAAGAAGTTTTTTACAATGAGGGTAGTAAAACACTGAAACAGGTTGCCCAGAAAGGTGGTGGATGCTCCATCCCTGGAAGCATGCAAGGCTAAATTGGATGGAGTTCTGAGCAACCTGGTCTAGTGGAAGGTGTCCCCACCCAGGGCAGAAGGTTGAACTGAAGGACCTCCAAGGTCTCTTGCAACAGAAACTATTCTATAAGTCTCTGATTATAGATCAGTAACTCCACTTTCTGTTAACATGTTAAAAAATTGAGGCATCAAGGGAGATTGACTTGCCTGAGGACTTCTTACAGGTCTGCAACAGAGGAATATAATTGAGTTCTCGTGACCTTTACAGTCAGAGATGTCTTGAAAATATCTGGGGAGACAAGTTCAAATGGGGCACAGCTGCTCCTCCTTTCTTTCAGCCTGGCAGGATACCAAATCAGTACTACTCTGGAAGGCAGATAGCACAGCATTCTAGGGTGCCTTTGCCAGTTTTCCTTTCCTTACACATGAGTGTGGGTTTATTTGAGGGGGAAAGTTTTTAACGCTGCTGGATGTTTGGCATCCTGGTCACGTGGACATGGATAGAACCAGCACACATTAATGCCCCTGAGTAAATACTGTATGTCAGGAACACCTGGATTTTTTTGGCCATTCATATGAAAATTCATGCTCAAAATCTCTAGCCTGGAGAACCCTGTCTAGGTCATCTATATGGCATCAAGTTGTGCCAAGGTGGATCTTGGTTCAACAACAAGGAATGTGCACAGGACCAGCCAGTGCCTCACTACAGACCTCTAGGTAGTTAGAAATACAGAATAATTTAGGTTGGATAAGATCTTTAAGATCACTGAGTCCATGACACAGGTATAGATATACTGGAATATATAAGGAGCTTTCCAAAGCAACTGAAGGTCTTTCATCCCTCTGAACACACAATCAATGTGTTCTGACACTTGTAAAGCCCCTCACAGCTTCTGCCTTCTCTGTCTTCTTGCTTTGACTGTACAACTGGGACATTCACTGTTGCCTTCTGAGCCTCTTCCTAATTGGGATCATAATCATTGATTCTCCTTCAACCCCTCATCTTCCTCTCAGCACTGGTTCAGAGATGAAGCACAGAGTCCACATCCACTCCTCATGTGGTCTTTGCTCCATGTCTGCCTTTCAGCAAGGGCATCCTCCACCAGCTGGGAAATGAGTCTGTGAACCCTTCTGCTTGGGGCTGCTTGGAGCACTTTTGTCACTCTTATCCACTCTTGGATCCACACTGAAGATATTTGCACCACATTTTGCTTTACTTCTGTCCCTGAGCACTCAGACAGAGTGGGAGACGCTTCCAAAGACAAGGCACTTAGTAACAATACTGTTATAATTTACTTGTGCACGTTTCCCCCTTCTGCTAGATTGGTTTTCACTCTGGCTGTATTTCTTAGAATGTGAAAGATTTTTATTTTCTCTCTGTTTTCCTTTTGGTCCTATCCTCTGTTTAAAAGCAAAGTCATCAATAATTTTAGATGAAATGCATTTGCTGTAACTCTCCAGGATAACATGGTTAGAATATTTTGATTGATTTATGTCTATAAAAAAACAAACTGCATCAGCCATTTGTCTGTAGAAACCTTTATTTTCTTTAAAGGTACAAGCCCTGTGCCTCATTAGTCTTCTTGAGCTTTCCTTTTCATACCTGTTGTGTTTCACACATTTTTATAGGCTGTCTGCCTCTAATAAATGAAATTATACTTCAGCTGTAAAGTGTTCCCATAAGCAATCAAAGAAATGTTGCCTTGTAGTCTCTGAGAATAAGCACCATCAGTACCATTGTCACATCATCAAGACGTAGCACGGCCTGGTTATTAGTTTTATGCTGCTCTGACAGCTCAAGTGGTGCAACATCACTAAAAACCCAGTGCTGGAGGAATCAAAGAACTGAGGATCAGCATATACCAGCCTAAATTGTCTGGCACTGCTGGTTATTAGAAGGGTGGCTTGGCCCTGCCTAAGCTCTTTATTGGTTTTACTCAAGAGTCAGAAGCCAAAATTAGAAGAATTAGAAGTGAAAATCACACAGAGGTTTGTTATCATGACTTGAAATTCCCAGTATGAGTCACAAGATCTGTGGCAGCACCTTCAGGGAGCTCCAGGGAAGTTCAGCAAAACCTCCTTTAGGACCCACAGGCAAGTAGAAACTTGTTTGCTTTTGCTCTAGTTTCCTGTTACAAAGGGAGTGAATTAAAAGGATTGTGTTTTTTCCTGGAGCATCCTCAGATCAAATTAGAAGATGAATGTGGCTGTGCACGTGCTCTGGTGTGTTTCTGTCTCACACCTATGATGCAACGCAGAGGAAGATGTCGGGCCAGCTCGAGACATACAACTCTGTTGTAATTCAGACTGAAAGCTCCCTGTTTTTTTCTAGCACTGATGTGGCATCCACTGATGTCAATCTTGAATTCCTGTGGGTTTTATGCAACTCTCTCAAGTTCATGGCAACATTCACTAGCAAAATTTGGAATCTGGAACCTTTCATTTCCAACACCTTTCCTGAGATTGCATGTGCAATATTGTGTGTGCCAATAAGGCTTTCTGCTGTTACCATAGAATTGTTTAGGTTGGAAAATACCTCCATGATCATAAAGTCAAACCATTAACCCAGCACTACTGGGTTCACCATGAAACCATGTCCCTCAGTGCTACGTTCACATGTGTTTTGAACACTTCCAGGGACAGTAATTCCATCACTTCCCTAGGCAGCCTGTTCCAATGTTTGAAAACTCTTTCAGTGAAGAAATTTTTCCTAATATCCAAGCTAAACCTCCTCTGGTGCAACTTGAGGCCATTTCCTCTTATCCTATCAGCTATTTGTCTTGTCCTATCCATGTTCCATCTCTGCAACTAGAAGTGTGAGATGCCCATGACAGGCACATGCCAGCTCAGAGCTTAGGACGCCAGTGGGTGTGAGTGGAATCAGCTCCCTGAGACTCAAAAAGCAGCACAACAGGTAAGAACAAAGCAAGGATATTGCTCAGGGCAAGACTATAAGCACAGCACAAAGTTGTCTTTAATATTTCAACAACTTATTTCTTAGCTTTATATTCACTCCAGCTTGGTGATCCTTACTTAAATACTTCTCTTTTTTTTTTTTTTCCTTTTGCTTTTTAAATGGGAATGAGGCAGAGAGGAAATCAGCATTCAAACCTCCTCTCTACTTACATGCATATCCTGTTGCTAAAATGAACATTGTGTCTGGTTCAGTTGGATCAACATTATAGTCAGATTATTTAGTAATTAAACCATAGATATATCTTGGAGGCAAAAGAGAAAATGCGACTGACTCAAATTTACCCTTTTGTAACCCATCCTGGGAAGCAGAAAAGCATCAGAAAGCTCCCTTTATTTAGGGAGAGATATATAGAGAGATATAGATATAGATCTATAAGGAAAGCATATAGCAATTCCTTTATTTCCCTGCCCTCCCTTTCTGCTTGGAAGCCTATTTACAAACACACAATTAAAATCCTATCCTGAAGTGAGTGATTGTGTTCATTGTTCCAGAACACATAATAGCAAAGGCAAGTAGGAGCTGTTTTAGTGAAGCAGTAATGATTTAAGTTGTTCAAACAGGAGAAGAACAGGGAGAGCAGCAAATAATTGTCACACCCTAAAGGTTGCAGAGAGCCCAAAATCACGGAGTTCTGCACTCTCTGAGTCTTGCACACTTGTTGAGCTAATGTAGTGTCTTTGATACGTCATCAGGACCTGAGGTTTAGCCACAATTCCTAATACATGGTCTAGATCCTCCTACATTCTGCTCCAAAATTGTGCTGGTTTCAAGGTAAACCAGCAGGAGAAATGAACTCAACACGAGAGAGATTATAAATCAGAGCTACAAT
>JAWWEV010000043.1:2583326-2603981 GCA_035583235.1 Hafferia zeledoni | reverse complement strand
AATAGAGGGGGTAGAATACACAGCCTTGATCACCCCCACACAGTGCCAACTGGTCCCACCTGCTAAACTAGGACATAAAACACTGATTTCATGGTGACTGAATTGGGTTTCCCAGGGCTACATGCCACTGAGCTCCCACCACGTGTGTGTACAGTGGTCAAAGAGGGTCATGTCTTGGATTCTGTTACGGAAAGAACATCCAAGGCTTGGTGAACAGACTTCATGGAACAGGTGTCTATTATGTCCCTCTTGCACAGACTGACAAACCAGGATGGGGTGTAAAGGCCAGGCAGAATGTCAAATGGTCGAAGGATCAGTTCTTCCAGTGCCTTGGTCAGGAGCAGAGCTACCACAGGATGAGACAGGAAAGGAAATAAAGCTTCAGTTTACTGCTAAGACACAAATGGAGGATATCCCCACAAGGAGAATCCCTGGGCTGGCAGTCAAATCTTGAGTGTAATGTTCACAGGACAAGAATATGGTCCAGTTTCTTCAACACAACCATCCAGAGCCCTGTATTATGGTGTCTAATCTGCTTCCCAAAAGGGCACAGTCTGCCATAGGTCCCTCCCTCACCAGACCTGTGAGGATGCCTCAGTTTTCCCCAGAGTATCTCAAGTGAGGGTAGAAGATATTTACTTTTCCCCTGTGCTGCTCCCATCTAATATCCCTTTTTGCACCTCATTTTGTTTTCTCCATATCAGTGGAAGGAGCTCCAGCCTCCAGGAGCTGCTCTGGTTAAACCTGTTCACGTGTTTTGGTTTCCTGGAGTTATTCAGAGAGTTTCCTGCGCAGAGGAGGAACATCAGGACATGTTCTTTGTGCTGACCCATCTGCCCCAGCAGAGCAATTAAAACTAGAATTGTGGAAGAGCAATATTTTTTTAAAAACACAGCACAGCCTCTGATATGAAACAGGGCTAAGAATGGACTTGTCAAGCACTATTACTTTTTCATTTTATTTTCCAATAAAAGAGGGAAAGAAGGAGTGTTTACAAGCAAAGCAGTCTGTTCTTGAGTCAAAATACTCTAATTATGCTCTGGGACCAAGCAATTAACAATGATCAAAGAGCGTAATTGTAGTTAAAAAGTTAATGTGGATAAAATATCACTCTATTTTTTTTTTCTTTCTTTTTCCCCCTTCAGAAATAAGACCATAATTTGGAAGTATTTGAAAATATAATCCTCATCACAAATTGCTTTACTTGGGGGGCAGAAACAAACAAACAAACAAAAGGCAAAAAAACCCCCAGAGTGAAAAAGGATAATTCTTGAGTTAATCCCATTTTTACCAAAACCTACTTTTTCATTTTAAAAAAGGCTCAACAAAATTTTGGGTCAGGTTTACAGATTGCACAAGGTGGTTAGTTCAATTACAGCAGGAAAAGAGTAATTCTGAGAACTAATTAAATATGCTGGTATGCAGATGGTTAATTGGATTAATAATTACCTTGCATATGTAAAAAGAGGTTTTGTGTTTGCACAGGCAATTTTTATCAGGTTCTCCTGGGATAAAAAACCAAAAAAAAACTCATATTAATAAATGATTGTTTCAAATAGTAAGATGATTTTGCCTTGGTTTTGACTAAACTTTAGAGGAAAAAGCTTTCTGCTTCCATCAGAAGGTAATTTAAATTTAAAAAAAAGATTTAGCTTTCTGTACACTCACCTAGAGCCACTCTAGGGAAGAGAGAAAAGCAAAGCATGTTGTAATCTGCAGAAATCAGAAGACAATGGAAAAATCTGTTTTTAAGCATTTTTGGGGGGTGGGAACAAATTGCCATGGCAACTCTCTAAACGGATATGTCTGCAAGGAAATCACGCTGTTCTCTTGAAAAGTGAGATGCATAATACAACGAGCACTTGAAAGTTATCTTTGGAAGGCATGTGTACAGGAAAATCAGAAATATTTTATAAATTCAAACTTATGAAACATTCATGCTGATTTACTAATGTTTCACATGGCAATTATTCCACCCAAAGGCAGGAGCTGAATAACCTTGCCATGTATATGTGCATTTTCAAGAGTGCTTTGTGCTTGGGCTGATCTGATCTGTGAGCCCCTTTCCTCTGCTTCACAGGCACTCAGACTTTCTTGCCATCAATATATAAGTTGCTACTAACTCAGATGGTTGTTAAATCAGAGCCTGAAACATTGAACCCGTTTCTTATACCCTTTCTTTTTCTGACAGGTTGTGCCAGTCAACATTTTCTTACTGGCAGCATCAGTGACATCACTGTGCTGCAGACTGGGATGAGAAAGGAGAATTTGACCTAATAACTTTACTTGGAAAAGCTGTTCCTCCAATTTTAAACCTCTCAGATGGTTTGAGGCATCTGGTCACACTGAGCATTATATTTTGCTCACAGAATTACAGGATTCTCACCCTGGCAAATCTTACCTCAAGCCTGGAACAAAGTTATTCTTAAGGTGCTTTCCAGCCCTAAATGTTCTATGATTCTATGATTCCCTGTCCCTATTAAAAATGAGAGGAGTATTTTCTTTGCTACAGGATATTTAGTTCCTAAGCCTCTGACCTAAACTAAATAAAATAAATTAGAGACTGAACAATATAAAGGAAAAAAAAATTATGAACATTCATTTGCATCCTTGAGATGGAGCCGCCTTTGTTATTTTTTCCTTGACTTGTTGGTTTCTTCTAACTACTCCTGGGCTTTTCTTCCTCAAGATTGAACTGTTTTAATTAACACAATCCAAAAGACTTTATCTAAAGCAGGTTAAATATCAAAATACACCCTGACTGAAACCAAAATCAGCGTCTTGCCCTTAGCCACGTGCAGCAGTTTAACTAAGGTCATTCAGAAATGCCATCTTAGGCATGGAGAAGCCCTGAGGGTCACAGTCACATTGGCAGCCCTGGGTGTTCAAATTGAAGGTGTCAGAACTACTATCTCATCTGAAAAGCAGTAAAGAGAGGAACAATTCACTAATGCCTCCCTGAGGGTGTTCTCCTCACGGCCACCATCATGCACTTCAGAGGGCTGAGGTGGTGGCCACTGTGCCAAGTCAGGGCAATTAGCTGTGATTTCAAACACTGGAAGCAGTTTGGGAACAACTCACTGATTTTCTCTTCCACGCGTGCCTGCCTGGTACCTTTCTGAGAGCAGGCAATGAGTCAGTTGTCTGTTCAGCAGTTGTTCTTGGAAAGAGAATGATCACAGCAGCCAGAAGAAGGAATCCCACTTGGCAGGTGGATCACTTGGTGGGAATGGCTGGGAGTGAAGACTGCTGGCTGCAGAACATGGACACATCTCAACTTGGCTAAAAAAGTGTTATCTCATTGTATATTTTTTTTTTTTTTCTGGGGAACAAGGAAATGTTTTGACAATGTCTAGCACAAATTTGCCCTAAGGAAAGACACCAAAGTAGGAAAAAAACCTGCTGATGACAGACAAAAACACCATAATACCTATTTGGGATAATAACCACTGTATCTGAGGAAAGACTAAAGCCAGAGCTGGACTTCACAGCTTGAAGAAGGAATCTGAAAGCTTCCTCAGAAAGGAATCTGGAGTTTTGAAAACCCGTTAGCCTTGTGGGGAATGCTGGCCCTGACTCAGACTTGGTGTCCAGAGCTCAGTCTACATTCCACAGTGTTTTCTGGCTTCTTCAAAAAGTTTGAGTAAATGATTGTAATAACTTCTTATGGCCTTCAAATGAATTTTATATGGTTGATGATCTGGGTCATATCAGAACCAAGCACCTGTAGTCCTGTCACTCAGTGTTGGATCAGCCAAAATCTGAGTAGGGATAGCCTTCCTTCCCATTCCTTCCCTGGCTGCTTCCTCTAATGACCTCTCAGTGCTGGTCTTTGAATTTAGAGCCTAATCCAGGCTCATATGGAGTTAGGGATAGCCCTTTCTTCTAGGGGATAAACCTTCCACTTCTGATCCCTGACCCATCCCTGGCAACAGTCAAGGTCAGGCTGGAGAGGGCTCTGAGCAACCAGATCTAGCTGAAGATGTCCCTGCTCGTTGCAGCGGTGTTGGACTAGATAGCATTTAAAGGTCCCTTCCAACCCAAACTGTTCTATGTTTCTATGATATTTCTTATGGCTGGGGAGGTTAAGGGAGTTACTTAAAGCAATGGAATAGCAAAGCCAAGCCTAGGTCAGAGCAAACCCCTGCTCTGCCTCCTGCTGTGTCTCAGGGTAGGGTCACGGGTATTTCACAGGCAGATACAGGACAATGCTTTCTAAGCAGATTTTGTTTGCTGTGGCCACGCTCTGAGCTGGCCAGAAGCTGTGCAGCTGATCTGGCACAGCTTGTCTCACAGCAGAGCCTGTCACCTTCTGTCACTCCTCTCAGGCTGGGGATGTCCAAGGCTGAAATGACCCTACATGAAACTGTGACCCTGTGCTGTGATCCCATGGAATCGGTGTGGTCCCTTGGCTCTGCCATGCACAGTCACTGTGCATGTGTGTGAACAGCAAAAAAATCCCCTGGATGAGGCAGAGAGATGCCCAGAGTGCTCTGGACCATTCAGATGGACTTCAGTTTTCCTTTACCTGGTCCCAGGTGACAGGTCCATGAAGGTTAATGGTTGAGCAAGAGGGTGACAGCTCCAAGAGGCAACTTTCAGGTGCTAGAAATGGGTTTATGTGAGCAAGGGTCTTCTGTTTAACAGGGAAGAAATCAGCAAGATTCAGAGATGTTTACATACCCATAAATCTATTTTTATTTTAAAAATTATGGTACTTCCAAGATGAAAAGCTCAATTGTACCTGCACACAGTTTTCCATGACTTAAACGTGACTTTTGTGTGTGTGCTAAAGGAGTGTTAAAAATACTCCCTAGGAAGTCCTTCCACATTCATTTTAGGAGTTTTCTGGGAAAGCAAGGACAGGACAAATCCATGTCAATAATCCTGACAGAGGCGAGGCAGAGATAAAGGTGTTAAATGGCCACAGAAATTGTATAATTCAGTGGTATTTCTTCTGATAAGGCAGTGTTTAATCTGACAGCCACGGGAACTGGGGTGTGACATGAGCATGAGGCCAGGAAACATAAAATGAAGTAATCACTGTGAAGAAGGAAATGCTTTGAATAACACATGATGCTGGAAATCTTCAATGCAGCATCAAATTCTGTTGTTCAGTGCCTTATTCAAGCCACTTGTCATTAACTTAAATATTACTGAGAGAATTTAGGACAAAAATGTTTCATAACTGCCTGCAGCAACAGGAATACATGTTCTTGTTAGAGCATCTCCCATCAGCCTCAAGAGTTATGGGATGTGGTGTGACACATTTTTAACAGGCATGATTTTAAAACAATGGGGGAGAAAAGTTGAGGTGAGGTGAAAGGTTTGGGTAGGTCACTGTCATGAATGGGATCAAATCAGACCAAGAGTTTTTAGAAAAGGGCCCTGGATTAATATGAGAATCACTGGAAGAAGGATGTTGAGGCAGTCAAAGGAAAGACAATATCTTGTAATATGGGGAGAGATGACTTTGACCTTAGAAATAGCTGAAAATAAATTATTTCATACCAAATAACAAGGCAGCAAGTTCATAAGTGCAAGACTCAAATACAAGGAGCTTTGTGTTTAATTTCTCAAAGTGCATCTGGAATAACTAACCAAGTTGTCCCATTGAAGATGTCCCAGGAAGGCTTCTGGAGGCCAAGGGCTGAGCCTGGATACCTTCTTGCCAGACAGGTGGGAAGGTTTGCTGCTCTTTGCCCCAGTGTTCTATGTGCAAGGAGAGGAGGAAGGTCTGAAGTGGAAATACGTGATGGAGCAGCATCTGGGGGTCTGTGGCTAACGGGGTGTCTTCATTGGCATTAAAGAGAAGCACAACAGGGAGCTCCAGTGGGCAGCGAAGCAGCGACCCAGGTCCCTTGTGCGGGATTTTCCTTCCTTGGCAATGCTTTAGTGGATTTTGTATTTTCATCCTGGTTTGAAATTTTCTCATCCCTACCACGCCCACTGCACCTTCCCCAAAGTATTGCCATTTTTTCTCCCTTTTGCATTGTACAGTAACCTGAACCCAGCCCTCTCTACCCCAGGGCAACCTTTTAGCAAAGATAAGAGGAGGTTTGAGACAGCAGGACATCACATTAGAATGAATATATTGTTATCCTTATTCCACAAGGACCAAGCTGAGGCAAAGAGAAGAATGCAGTAAATAAAAATAATAAAGACAGGCTGATGCTCCCTTTTGAGTTGGATTTCTTTTATCTAACATTAGCCATCTGAAAATGAGGCATCTGGCCTAGTGCAGACATCTGGACTCTCTCAATAGTCAGTAGAGAGAAGCAGTTCCAGAGGTGATTCATCACAGCTCTTTACAAGGGCATGAATTGCCCTGGGAAGCTCCACCAGCTGCAGAAGGAACCCAGATAACAAGCTTAGCATGGGGATCCACCTGTTAACAGGCAGGAATCAGCCAAGAAAAATCCCATCCATGATTTCTATTATTAAAAAAGCTCATGAGTTATATTGTTCCAGTACATGATCTGACCAAAGCTGAAATAAGATGACAGTTGTTGGTCACAGACAAGGAGACACGTAGAGTTATTACAGCACAGGTGAGTCACAGAGGTGGCTGCTACTCTAAAGTCACAGACAGCTCAACCAGGAACTGGCATTGGTTACCTGTGCATGCAGATACTTTACTGGGTGCTGATACCTCATCTCCACAGCTGAAGTGCTGAGAACATCAAGCCCCTCACTCTTGCCTTGGTGTCATTGTTATATCCAAGCCCTGAGCTTTGTTGTGGGCCAAGGAAATAGAGGTCAGGAGAGAAGTGATGATGGCAGCAGCTGTCCCAGCCTGAATTCAGTCCTGCTGTGAATTGTCAGTGCTTGGTCACTGAACTCAGCAATGTGCAGCTAGCTGAATGCTCATCTGAGATGTCCACAGGATGGGACACATTCATGATGCCCAGGATGCTGGTACAGACCATGATTTCAGTCGCTCTGCTCAATGATCCTACCTTTTTATTCTTTACTGAGCTTCCCAGTAAGCAGCAAATGCGAAGCCCCTTGCAGGGGAAGTCCCTCCCTAAAGTCCTCAGGCTTTGGATTAAGATCATCAGCCTCAGAAACATCTCCTCCTCGCACATATAGGAGCACACTTACCCTGGTTCCCAAGTGAGACAGATTACAATGCCTTTTTTTTTTTAATTTATTTTTTCCATGGGCAGGTGCAGAAGAAAGTGTATTTCTCTTTATGCCCCATTAAGACTCCAAGCCCATCAAGCTATTTAAAAAGAAGTAGGAAAAAAAAAAAAGTAGAGGTAGACTTCATACCCCTGATCTCAGCTATTTTTCCTTACAGAAGACCATCTTTGAGTACTATGTTATTGAACCTCCCTGTTTAATGACCCTTCTAATGCACTGCTATCAGGTAGGGCCATCTGTATTTGGGCAAATGTGCTCACTCGTCTGTTTACTCAGCATAAATTATCTTTATTTAAAGTTTAATGGAAGTTACATCTATTTGGACATCTGTACTTAACTGATTATTGGCCACGTTGGGCTGCCTGGTGGTTCTGCAAGAACTTGCCAGCTGCTGTCAAATGATAAGAGCCTGACATATGTTAAGAGCCAGCAACAATCACAGTCAGGGAGTACATTTTATTTTTTTTTTTAATATTTCTGAGCTGGCAGTTAATAGAAGCATAAAGAAATCCACACACTTCCCCCAACTGCCTCCTCCACCCCTATGTGTGTCTCTGCTGTCAATCCAAACCTTTTCAGAAGCACATAAAAAAAAATATCCTTCCTCTCCCCCCACCTTAGAAGTGAGTGAACTTCTTTGTACATACCATTCAATCCACGTACAGTTTGTTACCTATTTCACACAGTGAAACACTTCTGTCCGTGGGAAGCCAGAGCCCATCTCGGTTCATCAGCATCTGCAACTGATTTGGAAAGCTGCTGCCATCTATAGATAGGTATGAGGATTTGCTGGCACAGTTAGGGAGAAGGTTTGAGGCAGCAACAGGGAAAAGTATCATAGGATCACAGAATAATTAAGGTTGAAAAAGACCTCTAATATCATCGAGTCCAGCCATTAAGTCAACATTAAACCACTAAATCTTGTCCCCAAGCACCACAACTAAATATCTTTAAAACCCTCCGGGGATAGTGATTCCCTCACTTCCCCTGGGCAGGTTTTTCCAGTGCTTTCAATGAAGAAATTTTTTCCTAATGTTCAATCTGAATCTTCCCTGCTGATGGGAAACTACAGAAAGAGGAGGGGAGGTGGAGGTGCCTGTGGTACTGCCCCTCTGCACTGTACCATGGGATCCATCCACTCCTGCCTCTGGCCATGGCCAAATGCAGAGGGATGCTTGGAAATGTAAGGGAGAAAAGAGAAAACACTCCTTCCTGGCTCCAGGCTGCCACAAGTTGCCTCATGCCCTACAAAGATAGTCGTGACTGTTGTGTAAGGGTCATTGGCCCTTATGATCTATGAAATGCTGCCTGTAGTGAGACCTCTGCTGTAGGAAGAGTGTTCTAGACCTCTCAATTTCCATACCCTGCTATCCCATGGACCTGGGGCTAATACAGTACTGCAGACTGCCCTAAATTCAGCTCCCTGCACAAAGGGATGAGATATTATTCTTTGGAATGTCCCAGACCTCAAATGCCATTTTCACAGAACTTACCTGAGAGAAGAGCTTTTTTTCTTTGCAAAAAAACTCCTAAAAATAGGATTAAAGGGATGGCAATGCAGCCTTTGCTGTTTGGGAGTATTATTGTGTCTCATCTTGCACCAAGGAAGATTAAATACCAAATAAAGTCGCAGCACTGACCTGGCTAGGCAAAGGAATGTTGTATGAATCCCT
Organism: Hafferia zeledoni; assembly: GCA_035583235.1. Lineage (NCBI taxonomy): Eukaryota > Metazoa > Chordata > Aves > Passeriformes > Thamnophilidae > Hafferia > Hafferia zeledoni. The sequence continues at coordinate 2,595,162 of JAWWEV010000043.1, read as the reverse complement.
CCAAATCTGCATTTATTCCAGAGCAGTATGTGCACCCTTCTTTACAGGGCAGGTGTGCTGCTGACAGAAAAGGTAGTGCCTTTAATATGTCTAGACAACTATTCCTAAGAAGAAAACTCTACTGACTATCAAAAAGGATGGTTTATGGAAAACCTCTTTACTTTTCTTCTCACTTTTCAGGGTTCCTTTAATCCTTAATTCATATTTAACTCATTTCTCTCAGGATGAGATGATTAGTTTCTTATGTTTCCTAAACCCTTTGGTACAAATTTCTCCATGGAGAAAACATCTGTCAGCTTGAATTTGTAGTGGGTGTCTACTGGTCTTGATGACTGGATTTTACTCAGGCCCCAAAGATTCTCCTGTTTAAATGATGGTCCATGGAGCTCCCTGGAAGCAGAACTGTGTTTGTGAAAATAAACTGCTAAAATCCCATTGTAAGTCTTCATAATTAATGACAGTTCATAACTGCTGACCCCTCCCTAAGTGGACTGGGTCTCAGTGAAAGCTAACAGCAATCTACTTTCAAAAATCAGGGCAGTAGCATACTCAGTTCACATGGATTTAACGAGTTTGATATCAGGCACCAATTCCTGAAAATCTTAGTGGAGTGGGAAAGACATCAAAACAATCTTTGCCTGCTGGAAACACAGAGGTCCATGATCTTCAGCTGCAAATAGCTGTGGGATGGAAGGCCTTGTGCTGCTTAGGTCAAGCCAAACTCTGTCTCATGGGTAGGATGTGGGCCATGAGTGAAGACCAGGTATGGTCTTTGGAGCTTCTGAAATGAAGGAATGAACCATCACAGACTGATAGAAGAGGTGTCACTGTTTTTCTCTCAGGACTCGAGGCATCTTCCCCCTTGTACAATTCCATGTCATGAATGTAAATAAACTTAAAACACTCATCTATGATGAGGATTCAGGACAACTTCCACCACATGCCTCTTCTCTGCCTTCAGAAATCCCCTTCCTTGGCTCACTCGGGGAACTCATGAATGTGCCTCATCCACAGCCACAGAAAAACTCTGGTCTGAGACAGAAAGGATCAGAAAAGCTTCCCATTCTTCTTCTGTGTCTTAAATGGAAGAATAAAATTTGTCATTGGAGTCCCTTAGTCGATCACCATCCTGTGCAACTTCCTTTATCTCCCTTGGCCTTTATGGTGTGAGACAAATACAGATGACGTGTGCTGGCTCCTCTCCTTTTACTGACACAGAGAATGACTTTTATTTACTGTTATGATTAAGTTGCCATATGTTGTGTTTTCATCACATGGCTACATGCAGTGATAGATACGTTTGCAACCTGAGGACTGGATGTCTGTAAATACACCTTTTTGTTCCACGTTTGTGTATAAAAATCTGATGTCCGTGTTCTCATTTTTCGTCATCGTAGTGGAACTGCTGCAATACAAGCACAGCCAGCTTTGCTGCAAAGGAAAATACCAAAAAGACCTAGAAAATACCTGTGGGAGGGTGAGATCTGCAGTTTCTAGAAGGAATAGAAAGTTAGTGGGCCTGTGTTCAGAGCACCTGAAGATCTGGGCATTTGTTGGAGGCACTTTGATGTCCTGTACTTTGCATGGGGCAGATTGATTAATTGTTGGCATCTTGTTCATGAGTGCTGCTCTGTTGGCAGCAATTCTTCTGCCTTACAGCAGGAGGAATTAGATGTAAATCAAGCTGTTAGTGCTGTTTTCCCCTAAACTAAACACAGAGGCTTAAATTAGCTGTAGATCCGAACAATTTGTACCTCTGCTTTGGTTTCAGTGTTTCAGTTGACGCGACAACTTGTTCTTAAAGAGCTTGAATGAAAAATTTTATATTTATGCATTTAGCATTTGCTTATTTAAAAAATTAATTAAATGGTGATCTCTTTCTCCAGCACTAAATCACACAGGGCTTAGAGACTTAGGGAGAAAAACCCTCACATTTTGGAGCTACTATGAAACCACTCTACAAATAAATGGGTGATTTAAGCCAAGGGTATTTCCCAGGAAGAAAATATTTTTGCTATCACAGGAGAATTTATTATTCTCAACCCATTCAGAACTTGTGAGTTTCTAAGTTACACTAATGGCTTTAAAGTTATAATATTTCTCCATTTTAAGTGTTATTTTGGTTTTATTTATCTGCTTACTTTCTCTTCTCATTCTTTCACTTCTTTTCTCAATCTATAAACTTGTCTGTTATCAAAAGTAGCCCAAGTCTCTCACATGGTCAGTTGTCTCAACGGAACCTGAGCTCTCAGACCAAATTATTCTTATATCACCCCCAGAGTCACCCCACTACCTCTTGAGAATTGCACCAACAGCTCAGGAAATGACAGCCAGAGTTTCTGGGCCATGGATTAGAAATAACCTGCTCCTGAAACATGCTCCAGAGTTCTCCACCTTGACTCACACCCACTCTCACAGTCCCATGCAAATGTCATGATCTGTCACTAACAGGGCATTTGTGTGACAGGCTCAGAGGTACCCTTTGATCCACAGTGACTTTTTCCATCACCATTTCTGGTTGTGGTCTCATCACAACAACCATTTTATAGAATCACAAACTTAAAGAATGGTTTGGGTTGGGAGAGATCTTAAAGATCATCCAGTTCCAACTCCCCTGCCATGGGCAGGGACACCTTCCACTAGACCAGGTTGCTCAGAGCCCCATCTAACCTGGCCTTGAACACTTCCTTTGTGCTGTTGTCTTTCTGGCTTGTACCAGACCTGCGTGATGGATAGATTTGTGCCAGGACAGCAGGATGGCATCAGCCCCCTGCCTGGGATGTGATGTCAGAGTCTGACTGCTGGCACTGGGCAAAGGACTGATGGTGGGAAGATCATAACAATTTCTGGGGATGGTGCCTCCCAGCCACTTCAGCCTCAGGGGCTCCTTGTATTCCAAGGATTAGAACCTGAAATCCTGCTGAAACCACCTGGATGCAGGTAACAAGATCAGGGATGTGCCAACCTTGTGTCATGGAATCACAGAATCATTTGGATTGGAAAAGACTTCTGTAATGAACTGATTAAAACACGGGGTCTGCTTTGCCATTGCCTCAAGCACAGAGCTAAAAAGCCTTGATGCATCAGCTGGGCTGCTGCAAGAGCTGAGCTGCTTGGTAAAGCCCCAGGAGGTGGCTAGTGAGCCATCAGAGGCAGGTGGTCCAGCTATTTTTGGCAAAAAAGATTAAAAAGTTGTTACAATCAACAACACAGCAAGGATTTACTCTCCCAAATAAGCTATGCCAGGCAGATCTTGCCTTGGATGCTGGGGAACAAGCCAATGGACAGTCAGGGCCCATCTTGGTACCAGGCAAACCACCTGATGCCTGTGTTTTTCATGCCCCAGCTGAAATGCAGACACATATTCCTACATTGCAGAACAAACTTTCCCATGTAAAGCGCTGAGATTTTGCCAAGATGTTTTAGGTCAGCTGCAAATATAGAAAACATTTGCCCCTTCCCCTCAGCCCTGTATGGAGTATTGGCCCACAAGGAGATATTCTTGGATGGTCAGATTATTGGTTCAGAGGGGGTTTGTAGACAAAAAAAGAGCTATGAAAGCATCAGGGCTGTTGTTCCTGCAAAGGCACCCTGTGATCTCCCAGCAGAGGGGGCATCCCATGGAGAACTGCTTCGTGCTGGCAGCACAGAACAAGCACAGAACTTCTTTGAGTAGTTCAGAGATGAATCTCAAACATTTGCTGGACTCCAGTGACCAGTTATCAGCAGAAGACAGTTCAACACCTGTCTCTGCTGTGAATCTGCTCTGTGACCCTCTGCAAACCTCTTCCCTTGCATTGTTTTTTGGCTCTGCTTCTCTGCTTAATAGAGGGAAGGATATGAACCTTTTTGAGATCCAAGGAGTGACTTTGCAAGGTGAAAGCCCCATGGGTGGGTAATCGAAACTCCTACCTTATCTCATTCAGATCAGCTTCAAGAAAACATCTTAAAAACAAGTTAAAAATGTCAAACGGTAGATTTATGAAGCTTTTATTCACAAGTGACAAACCTCAGCTCTTTCAGTTCACTTCATTATATAATAGCTCTTGTTATATTTACTCACTGAATAATAAAAAAGTGTTCATATGGCTGTAATTGAAAAGCAAATCCACAAAGGACTACATGAAGAGTGCTTAAAGATCCTTAAGAAAAGGAGTAAAGAAATTTCCCAAACTTTCAACTTCCCTTTCACCTACAAATCTGAATAAAATTCTTGAAGTCTGCAGCTTGTGTGTGCAGATGTGTAAGATACATGCATGTCTGTGTTCACCTGTACATTTTATTCTTACATGATAGACTTTTCTAACTGTTGACGGATCATCAAAGCAAAAATATTCATGATTTTCTATTCCTCTACAGAAAGGTACTTTTTTATCCATAAATCCATTTCTAACACTGAAGGTGTGAGAGGTTTTGTTTGGGATTTTTGTTGTTGTTGTTGTAGGTTTGTTGGTTTGTTTTTTTTGGGGGGAGGTTGTTGTTGTTGTTGTTGTTGTTTTAAATTCAGAAAGCAAAGTGAGTGTCCTGTGCTGTGTAGATGGAGCTGGGCATCAGAATACTCAGGTTCTCTCCTTAGACCTTATTGGGAAGCTCTGGAAAATATGCTGGTCCCATAAAATTGACATTTATAACATAAAACAGCATTTTACCATGGAATAAATAATATATGTATCATATATATATTATATTGATATAATAATATTGATATATAATTGATATATATATGTATATATATTATATTGATATAATTGAACTTACAAAAGTTTGTAAAAGCTGAGGATAGTCACAATTTCTAAGAACATCTAAAACATCCAGAACATCATCTAGAATCATCTGACAACTTCAGGAATCCCATTTTTTCATGGTGTTTTGTCAATCCTCAACTGTTGCTGACTTCACCGGCTGTAGAGACCTCTGAACCTTGGAAGAACTGATATTTTATAGGGTTAGTCACCATAAGATGAGGAAGCAATGGCATTTGCCCTTCAGAGCTGTGTAATCTAAGGGCTAATACCTACTTCACTTAGGAAGGTCCATCTGACAACAAGTTGTATAAACTAGGGGAGCAATGTGGGGTGACATTGGTAGATGGTATTACAGAGCTGTTTGAGACCTACTCAAGCTGGTGGAGAAAGCTGACAGAAAAACAACTGCCTGCACACTGACCATGAGGACATTCAGTTAAGTGAAGGTTTAATGAAGGTCTGGAATAACTGCGGAGAAAGGACTCAGTATAATGAAAAGTGTTCTGCACTCCGAGTGTGCTTTTATTTGTGTAGCTGTATTAAATTGCAACTCCAACCAGTTATGGTTTCCTTCCTGCAGAGAGTACACAAAGGAGAGGTAGGAGACAGCCTTTGACCAGCTGAGCCTTCACTCTGAGCTAGAAATGCACAGGATATCTATGGACCTGTTCTCGAGATGGGGATCAGAGCCATGGAGGTGATTGCACCTCTTTTTGCTCCATTCAGTGCCTCTCAGGCCTCTGTTGAAGTCCTGTGCACATTTTGGGCTTCACACTAGTGGACTAGAACACCTTGAAAGGAAAAGCATGGTGAAAGATCTAGGAAGTGTAGTTTTCAAGGAGACAAGGAAAATAATGTTCCTTGATCTACAGAAAATGCAGCTAAAGGGGAGACTTGATGACAATCTTTAAATGCTTAGAAGACCAGAATAAATTCTTTTGACTACTGCTTTTGATCCTGGAAGTGTTCAAGGCCAGACTGGATGGCGCTCTGAGCAAGCTGGTCTAGTGGAAAGTGCCCTTGCCCACGGGAAAGAGATTTGAACTGGGTAGTCTGTAAGGTCCCTTTCAACTCAAACCATTCTATGATTCTATTATAGGTATTATAATAAAATATTGGTTTAAATGGGATTCTTGGTACGACTCAATGATCTTAGAGATCCTTTCCAACTTTAATGATTCTATGGTGATATGAAATGCAGAAAGATTTTGGAAAGCCCTGAAGCACTGGAACATACTATGTCCAGGGAACAAACCCTGCCCCTAAAGAATTTAAAACAGATTTCACCTATGTCTGCCATGACTGGTCTCTATGCAGTGGATTAGGTGGGAATGGATTAAATGGCATATTAAAGACTTTCTTTGTTCTATTTTATACCTTCTTAATAAGCCTGTTTAGTACAAAGACCTAAGTTCACAAGCACTTAACTGAGTAGGTGATTTGTTTTACTCAAATTTATCAATGTGAGTGCAAATGTCTCATCAACACTTGAAAAAGGTACTGTAAAGATCTAGCTTGACTTACAGTATGTGAAATTTGGGAGGTAATTAAAGTTTCCAAACTATCTTAAAATCTTCAGAGATGTGCCACATCTAGCTGAAAGGTAGTATTAGTGTGTCACATGAGGAGCAACCAAGCATTCCTGTAAAATACAGAATGTACAACAATGAAGAAAGCACCAGATCCTTGACAGTGTAACAAATATTGTATTTGTTGACAATAAAAGGGGCTGGGGAGAAGATTAGAAACATTTAAAAATGTCTAAATCATGAAAAGCACGAATTTATTGTCAACATTCAGAAGGAATATTTCCAAACAATCCAGCAGCAACGTAAATCATGCAGAGCACAACTCTTTGGGAAATGGCAGGTGCTGCCTTAGCTAACAAAAATACTGAATAAAAACAAACCTCTCTCTGACTACTTATTAGACTTTTTGAAGATTAGAAAAGCAAGTATCTGGCCCAGAGTGTTAACTTGATAAGGAGTCTTTATGTAGATTACCTGTCGCATAAATAATGGATTTTTTTCCCTTTACGTGGCTTTTTTGGTTTATTAGCAGCTTCCATTAGACAATAACTATGTTCTCAGGGATTGGCAGGAATTTGCCTTTAATAACAGCACAGCCTTCATCTTTTTCTCTTTTAAATTAGATTTTGATCCAGGTTCACTTTCTTCTGGTGGCTTCAAGGAGCCAGGATCTGTCCCTGTGGGAAGAAACTTGTCTCCCACGGGAAAATCACCTCACAGCACTCAGCCATGCCCTGATTTAGGAACTCATTGAGCAAATAAAGCTGCAAAGCCACCAGCCCCAAGCAAACTGCAAGTGAACAGGGCAGTTGCAGAGTTACCTGAACAGAGTGGGTAGGATGAGGTATTTCTATACAAGAAATAACATTCTGTTCATTTTCCTTTATTTCCTGGTCCATCCCCACAAAAGAAAAAAAAAAAACAAACATGCCTCCAGAAGGTTTTCAGCAGCTTTGGAGCACATTCCCATTGTCCCTGCTGATATCTGGGCTTTGGGGAAATGTGAGCATAGAGAAGACAAGCCTCAGCTATTCAGTTCAAACAAGCCAGTTGAATGGGAATTGTTTTTAGTCCCCAGCAAAGTGATACAGTGTACTAAACCTGACAGAAGAGATCTGTGCAGCCACGAAAAATACTATTTTAATGAATTATCGAATGCAGTCAAGAAATACTTAGAAAATTAATGTGTAAAGTAGCTAAACTATGATGCAAAGCACATGTTTAACAGGGTGATTATCTAGTACTTTCCTCAGGGTAATGTTTTTATGATTTTTTTCATTCAACTTCTGCTAAGTGCCATTGCAGCAGCACAGTAAACTTTTACTATAATAATGAAGAATATTATCTCTGTTTAATAGAGCCTCTGTAATTTTTCCATAAACATTTCAGTGTGCCTGGTCAGCAAGAAACTTGGCAAGGACTGTCTTAGTTGGACTGTGCTTTATCTTAGTCAAATATGGGAATCCACAGTCCTTAACAAGGATAGAGCCTTAAACACCATCCAGGGGAAGATACACCACATCATTCTACACCAAGTGAGGATCCACTCTTGGACTTGACTCCAGATATCTTTTACTCCTGTCCATCTCTAATGAGAAACCAACTTACTTGAAGACCTAGTCTGGGTTACAAACCTTCACAGCACTTATGAAACCAGTCACCCACATTGATGCTGAAGCCATCTGGGCTTGTTCCTCAGTTTTTCTGGAAGGGGAAGAGCTCTGTCCATCACCAGAAAGTGGGGACTGTAATCAAAGTCATTAGACTCAAATGACAGGTTCCACTGGAAAGGAACAGAAATACTGTTCTTTGTGTTAAATTAATGGCTGCAGCTACAGTTAAAAGCCCAACATTTACACAGCAGACAGAAACAATCATCTCGTGATGGGGAAAATAGAGCCCTTGGCTGGGTTGTCAGGGTTTTAAGTGCAAATCCACTCATACCCCTTCATCCTGCTCGCTTAAGCCACCTTCTCCTGTCCTCATTTCTGACCCTCCAGCTGAAGGTCAGCTGCAGCAGAGAGGGGAGTCATGCATATTCCCTAAGGCTGATCATTTTCTTCCTCATCATGGTTTGGGTGGTCCTTCTGCTGGGCCAATTGCCCTCAGACAGGTGGCTCTGATCTGCAATTTATTACATGTGGAACAGTTGCTGCAGCTGTGGCTGGCAGTAGAACCTTTTCCAAGACAGGAAGGTCAGAAGGGAAAGAGCATAGTCACATACATGGTTTGGTAGGACTGGTTCAGCTGTCTGATCCCATCATGACAAGGTGTTAAATGTGGAGCAAAGGGTTGGTGCTTCTTATGCTGTGCCATTGGATTGACCATGCTTGGTCAGGAGGCTTGTCTTAATTCTTTGGTGGCCTTGGCACAGCTCCCAAGCAGTTCTGCTACAAGGACAGTCAAAGTAAGCTGATCATGTTGTACCATCCATCTAATCTGTCCAAGTCTCTTTGCAACTAAATATTCCCAGGAGCTCTTTATCCCTCCTTCCCAGAGGACACAAAGCCTGTTATAACTTATAGCAGCTAAACTCAGACTACTGGTGGTCAGTATGGAGGCAATGAAGGCAATGAAATTATGGAGCCAGGCAAAAACCCTTCCTCTGAAACATTTTTTTTGGCTTTCTTATCTTATTATATGAGGATATTGCAGCTGGTAATTCACATTCCTTCACCAGCCTGTTGTTGGAGGGAAATGCTATGAATATGTCTGTTCACAGACTGAGGACAAAGACCTGAACCCCCAGAGATTCCTAAACCCCTAAATCATACAGTTTTCTACATGTTATCAGATTGGGACTCAACTATCCCATCCAAGGTGAAAGTAAGAGTCCTCTATGGCAGAGCCAGGGATGGGAAATCCAACAATAGTTTTCTGGCTCCTCTGCAGTTCTCATGGGTCACTGCAGCTTAAGCATCTAGGATGGTGTTTTTTCCACATGGAGAAGACCTGGAGAAAGGATTGTGCCCAGCCTTGGGAAGTCCACATAACAAGAGTTCTCTCTTATTGCTCAGAAAGATCCATCTCCCTCAAGCTCCTCGTCAGCCATGAATCACATCTCCTGGAGAGACTGCAGACGTCTCCTGCTTAAAAAAGAAACCTATAAATCATTTAGAAACTTATTACCAAGCTTATTATAAGGCATTCAAACAAATCAGAACTAATAGTGTTGCTTAATAATAAGATTTTTGTAACAAGATATTATCCCCATATATATCACCATGACGAGTTATCTGGCCCCTGTAAGAACAGGTGAGGGTGATTGATCGACTTGCTGTTTTCCTCCTCTGATTATAAAGCAAGGCAGCTTGGATTCAGAATATTAAACTGCACCATAAAATACATTATTAATATGTACAACAACCCCCTTTTACAGTCTTATGCCAGTTTATTGCTACAGTATCCTTCTGAATGTGACATTAATAAAACTAGTGCAATAACACAGCCTCTAAATTGGTAGTTATTGGTAATGAGGGAGCGATTTAGTAGTGGGGTTTGTTGGCAAAACTGAAGACCTATTATTAGTCTGATGGTTGATTAATTAGCAATTATTCCCTATCTGTTTTGTGACCCAGCCCACTGTTTTTAGAGACAGTCTCCCAAATATGCAGTTTTTAAGCTATTAGCCAAAACAGAGTAAAATAACAGTCTGTTGCCTTAGCCAGCTCAAAGACAAGTATCAAGAATCCTCATCCTCCATCCCATAATCTGGTGCTATGGAGTGCCAGGGACCTCCATATTCCTGACTGTGTGAGACTGGTACTTGTGAAATCATCTCTGCTGTCTCCAAAAAGTGGTGTCCTTCTGTCCCTGATCCTGAGAGCAGCTTTTTGTGCCTGAAAGGCAGATTTGCAGCACCCCACACTCTACATGAGGAAGACCCAGCTGGGGCTCCCACATCCCACGGGGCTACTGGCACCTCAGGCATCTTCCCTCCCACCTCTGGATGACATGTGCCAGACACAGTGGATCAAAGAATCACCATTTTTGGGTTGGAGAGGACCTTAAAGATCATCTTGTTCCACTCTCTGCTGTAGGCACAGACACCTTCCACTAGACCAGGTTGCTCCACACCCAGTCCAATCTGGCCTTGAACACTTTTAGGAATGGGACATTCAGAGTTTCTCTGATCAACCTGCTCCAGTGCCTTCAACCCCTTAATTGCTCCCCAGGGTGTCTCCACTCCCAACCCAGAAGGCTCCATGATGCTGCTCCTCTGCCCAAACTGTCAGCAGAGCAGGAGGTTCTTTACCATTGAGAGATGCTCTATGGTGATGCCAAGGAATTGGCAAAAGAAAAGGAATATATATAAATATATATACGTGTGTGTGTGTGTGTATATCTATATATGTATCTGTGTGTGTGTATATATATATGTATATACATATATATACACACACACAGATAGAGATATATATATGTATAAATGAATTTTTTTGGACACTGAATTGTCAGGTGTGTGGATGAAGTTGTCTGAATGAGCCAATAACAAGGGCAGAGCAAAAGACTTCCCTTCTCCCCAGGAAGATCCTCTGTTTCTAAAACCATGAGATCTGCAAGGTGCTGCTTAAAAAAAAAAAAAAAAAGAAAAAAAAAAAAGCAGGGCAAATATTTTGGGATTTTTATGCAAAATTTTCATCCCATGCAAAACCTGTTTTGATAAATCAAAATAATATAATTAATGCTTAAATGGCATTTACATGGCATTTATGAACAGGCCTTATTATACAATTAATTTTTTACCAAATATTTTCAGCAGTGATCCTTGTCCACAGCAGCAGCAACAATTTCTACAGTGTCTGGACATCTTCCCAGGTTATTTTATCTGCTAAACTGTGAACCATTTTCCTAAGTTACTAAATGCTTTGCTGTTAATTTTTTTTTTTTTTAATGGACAGGCCTGATCTTGTCAAGACTTCTACAAATAAAGTAACAAAGAAAGATTAACTTGGAAGCTTCTAAATTATCTTTAATGCTTTGCATAAAACAAGCCACCAGTGTTCTTTCTGTGATACCACTGGAGACATGATATCACCAAGGCTGTTTTGATAATCTTTCATCTGAGAAGGAGCTGTACAAAAGGTATTAATAAATTCCTAATATTGCCTTTTCTCCCAGCTCCTGTCAAAGAGCTCTGATGGTTCCAGTCCTATCAAAAAATTGTGAAAAGCCAATGGGGAACAAGGGAAAATGGTGAGTTTACATGCTTATGTGTTCACTGCAGACATTTTTTAATAGAATTTGATAAAATTCCTTCTGAAGTTTGCTGTGATTTCATTGCCTCTGAAGATATGTACAAGGTTAAGATCAGTCCAAGGTTCACATTGTACATGCAGAATTATAACTGGAAATCCCAGGAATACAAATTTTTTTGAAGAGTGGTGACCATCCGAGGAGGTCAAGATCAAATAAGACTCAATTAAAAGTTAAGAGTGGTTTTTCTTGTCATTGAGTTTGACTTAAAATGAAGATAGAAGGCCATAGGCTGACTTCATCCTGTGGTCAAGAGGCCACATGTGTATGCTCTCTTGTGATAATCAAAGCAGGATTCTTACCAAG
>JAWWEV010000043.1:2556712-2573336 GCA_035583235.1 Hafferia zeledoni | reverse complement strand
TAAGTGTGTGTTATATTGTAGTTTTAATTTTCTCTTTTCTGTATAAATACATGTAGTTAGTTTTAAGCATAAACCTGTGTTTTATAGGGTTTTTTTTCCTCTCCCTCTTCTTTCTCCTTTAGCTAGTTGTGGGGGGGAAGAACCCTTTTCACTCTGTCTCGGACAGTTGGCATTTTGCCAGCTCAACCCAAGACAGGTACTACTAAGAATCTCACCTCAGTGTTTCTGAACCAAGGCCAAACCTTGAAACCCTTTGAGGGACTGCAAATGCATCACCTGTCCTTTGCTTTTCTCATCTCTGAGAGTCCATGTTGGACAGCTCACATGTTTCAGGAATATCTCATTGTGACATGTAAGGGACTGGTACCAAATCCATGAGAAATAACAGGTTTGTTATTTTAGGGATAATCCCTTTTGCCAAAGTGTGCCTCTCTGCACTCCTAGCACAGATTCTTCAAATCTTAGTTGCAACGATCCAGCACTGAAAATAGCCTCACAAATCCAAAGGTGTTTCTTTCTAATGGGAATTTGAGGCTTTCAGGGCTTTCACGGAAGAACAAGGAATGGAAGAGGCTGCCTAGAAATGAAAGCTCAGTTTCTTACCAAGTTCAGCAGTGGAAGAGCCTTCATGAAACATTCATGCCCACTTTGAATATTATATAAGAACTGTTAGGGAATGATTCATGCTGTGTGTCATTTACTCACCAAGTGCACAGATTGTTTATAAATATGTTATAGTCAATCTTTGGAAATATAAACGACTGTAATTAAAGACTCCTGTTTTTAAGCCTGGTGAAGTCAGTTAACTGTGGCATAATGGTTACTGAATGCTGCTTTAAAATACCATCTGAAAGGTCTTTACATATTCATGGGGCTGTTGCTTATACCTTGCTGTTGGGGACTGCAATTTGTTTTTCCAGCTAGGGTGTTAGAGAAGGGCTTTAGATCAAGGGTACAGTTTAAAATGCACACTGGCTGAAAATCTCAACTTCAGTTTCTGTTGATTACAGTGCACTAAATGCTCTGTTGGTGTAAATCTGTTTACTTAACTCTGTATATGGAAGAATTCATCCTAACGTTCCTGCTTCCATTTGGCTTTTGGTATTTATTAGTGCATGTAGAGCCCTTATATTAGACATGGAAAAATGCTTTTCTTGAACTTCTGTTTTCAGTTGCACTGAATTTTGACAGTATTGATTGTGAAAGCTGGGATCACCCAGGTATCTCTCCATCAGACAGTTATTTTGAAAAGTCTAAACAAATTTGTCAAGGTTCTCTTCAGCAGAATTAAAAGAAAATTCACTGCTATCAGTGTTTCTTCTGAGTGGCTTTGACTGGAAATTGGATTTGAAAGGTGATACAGGAAGAGCAATTTTCTTAGCAGAAGGCTTCAAACTCTAAATATCATCTTCAGTACACAGGCCCTGGACAAAACCCAGCTGCCTGAAGGACACACATGCAGGACCACAGTGAAAAGAGTCATCATCTTCTTCTTTCCTCATTGTATCCTATCTCTTCCCCTGAGTGATACTCAGTGTTATGCATTTCACGACACTTCTCAGGGATCAGGATCTGGCAAAATACTTCACTGCTTCATTTGGCAGAAAGGGTAACTACAGAGCTGAAAGGCTGTGCCAGCCCTTTTCAGTAATAACCTCAAACTCATCCTTGTCTTGCAAAATGCCAAATCTCCCAGTGTCAGTCAAGCAGGCAACTTCCCTATGAAAAATAACTCTGCAAACCCCTGTGGAAAGAAGTGATACCCAGGAATCTGCTCAGCTTTCTTCTCTAACAGGTCTTGTTACTTCTCCATAGTCAAAACCACCCTTGGATGTCTCATTTCCACCTTTCTCCAGCTCTTTGGCACAGCTGAGCTCTCCAAAGAGCTCTGGGATGAGCAGCACCCCTTGAGAGCATGCAAAGACATAACTGCAATTCAATAGCTCTTGTGTCTTGAACCCAGTGGCAGAGCTATATGAGCACTAAAAATCTCATTTTCAAGCCTTAGCGGCCCAAATAAGAAGTCATTATAGCTGCATGTAGCACTGTTACTTTGGACTTTGGTTTTGTTTGGTTTGTTTTAGTTCTTTAAACAAAAGGAGGAAAATGTAGAGAACGCTCAAGTAAAAGTCTGGCTTTGAAGCACAAATGTTGAACAGTAAAAACAGGCAAATGACAAAATTGTACTTGGTCTCATACACAAAAGGAAAGTTAGAAGAGCAGCTTTCCAGATTTAGACCAAGACAAATGGGAATGTAAAACCCATGCAGAAGAGGGGAGAGAGGACAAGTACTGCAAGACCTGGCTGGTGAGAGGCACTAGTGGGCAGGGAGGCACGTCTCAGCTTTTTGCCCTGAGCCTGAGCTGCAGCATTGGAAGAGGAGTTTGCAAAAGAAAATTAAGGAGGTCAGTGGTGCTTTCTGGCTTCTTCCACGCCACAAGCCCAGCTACACTGTCAGCCACATCCAGGGGTGGAAATCCCCCAGCAGAACTTCTCCGCATCTCATTCCAGAAGTCACAGTTTCCTGTGCTGCCCATCCCCTCTGGGCAGCTGAGGCCAAGGATGTGTGCACAATGGCAATCAGTCAAAGAGAAGAGATGGCAATTTAATTTCATTTCAACCTCTCACCCGAGCTGTTAACGCTTGGGAAAGGCTTTTAATAAAATAGGACAAACGGTGATCTCATTTGCCGTAACTAACACTATCTTTACAGATGCACCATCTGATTCCAGGCACAGAAGAACAGAGGATTATTGGATTAATTCTAATCTCATAATTGATTCATTCTGGGTTTAGTCTGCTTGTAAAGCAAGATAAGATCTTAACATTGTGCATTCAGCACAACAACCACTTGCCTTTCAGAGCAGCCTCTAATTTCTGTGAGTGATTAGCTCATACCACATCCCCAGTTTGGCACAAACCCAAACTATGGGGATATTTGGAGCAACATCCAGACTTCACAGCTGGCTCTTATCTAAGCAAGGGAGCTGGCTATTTTCATGGCTATTTACCCTTTCAGGTAATATTAAACTCTAGATCTGGACACATGTATGAGTTTAATAATGTACAAAACACAGGGAGACTGTCCCAGTAGAGTTTACAACTATACAGCTGATTTGCCACAGGGAAAGGGGAAAAACAGTGCAGTCAAAGATGTGATGGGGAACAAAATACTTATACTCTATCCTAATGCCAGGCCTGGAGTTAGGCCATGGGGACAAACACATAGACACATTGACTGCTGTGAAGGTTAGGACCTGGACACAGTTAATGGTTGTCTTGGTATCACTGATGATGTGGAAAATGTTTCTTGCTGCTTAGAGAAGAACCTGTCAGTGTGCACAGTCAGGACATGGCCTCAGGGCATATTGCTGTGAAGTGACTCCTGTCTCACCGTGCCATGTACACTATCCACCTGAGAACCTCTCATCTAACCAGCTCAACACATCTCAAGGGAAGGATGAGCAAGATCAGCTGTCAAAATGCATTCCTGTAAGACATTTCAATAGGCCTGACATCCATGGCACTCTTTTCTCTGTCTGTAACTTCTTGTTCTGCTGTGTTTCCATTAAGATTTTAAGCTTTTGAAGAACAGGAATACATATGTCAGTCTATTTTTACAACACCTACACCAAGTCTTTCACAGAACTAAAATATTTTCAACCTCAGTGAATGGAGGCAACTGAACTTCTCTTAAGGCTTAGACCCAGGTAAGGAGTGCAGAGGGGAACAGTGTATGTGTGCAATGACACATCTGGGCTCTGCTCTTGGCAGCCAGTAAAGTCTCAAGTTGCCCACACAGATGTGCTTAATATCATTGGCAATGTCATGTATCTTGTTCATGTCATGGAGTGGCATGTCCTGAATCCTCCAGTATATACAAAGATTTGGGAAGCCTGGACCAGCAGTGACTTCCCTGCTGGAAATAGAAGTCGAGACCTTGTGAAGGTAGTGCTGGGGGCAGTGAGTGAGTAACTGAGATAATCAGGTTGGGCAAAAGCTCTAATCTTGTTGGTTCTTCAGTACACCCTAACATCCAGACTCACTGCAGGCTGTCATTTCCTTTGCCTCACCCATCATGTCCTCTCAAGTTTCATGTCTCAATCTGTGAACTCAATCTCATCCTAAACTTCTGCAGCAGATCCTTGGTTGCAGTTGCTGTAGGAGGACATTCTTGTAACCCAGGAAAGGGCTTTGCAGTAACTAGAGCCAGTATCTGCCATGGGGAATCTCAGTTCAACCAGAAGACATAGAGAAACCCTCAGAAAGGGCAAAAAAGGCAAAAAGTTTGGGGAAATAAAGTGATACCAGGGTGACAACAACTCAATAATCATGTTTTCTGCCTCCTCCCAGGTCCACAAGACTGCTCTGTGCAGGGCTGATGCTAATTTTAAGAAAGGAAGCAACAGCAATGGAATGTTCTTTGTTAAGGACTCATCTCCAGCCTCTAAATCCTTTCTGACTACTGCCTATGGGTTTAGAAATTAAGGAAACCACTACCCAACATCCCACCAGCAGCTTCCTCCTTCTTCTCATCTTGCTGCAGAGCCACATGTCTGTGTGTGTTGTGGGAGGATCCCTGGGCCTTGGGATGAGTGGGGACATGGAAGAACACTGTGCAGGGTGTGAGGAGCTTAAACCTGAGAGGAGGAGGAAGGGAGTATACCCAAACCTTCAACAGTGATCTCTGCTCTTGTTCCTCCCACAAAAAAGAGCCTCGGGAGCTGCTCCTAGAGAGACCAGACTGTCTAGGACCTGGAGAACAGAACAGTGGAGAGACAAAACCAGGGCTTCCCTCTACCCACAGCTCCCCAAACCACACATTCTTTATGAAATGGGATCTTCCACTAAGCCTGACTGGGTTACACACAACCCTGTGAAGGAACCAGTGTCACTGAGGCTTCATGGTCACCCTAAAATGTCTGCTGTGGAACAGAGAGAACTATGTCAAATCTCCATCCACTTCCTGGCTGTGCCTGCATCATTCCTTTGTCTCCTTTTCATCTTCACCTGCATCCCTCCAAGCTGAATTACTTTTGCTCAGCTGACTTTGGCACCAAGTTTTCCAACCCGTGTTTTCATAAAACCACCCTTCTCCCTGCTCCCCTTCCTCAAATAGATTATTCCAGTATTTCAATTATAGAGCTGGTAATTAGAAATGTTAGTGAATGAATAGCAGCTTCATTTAAATAGAGGCCAGAGGAATATCTTCTCCCCCAGACACATCCCCAAGCATTTTAATTGCTCCTGAAACGCTGCTCAAGGCTAGAAAGAAGACCATCAGTTGCTATGAGATGGCTTTTGAAAAGATGGAGTGTACCTAACAAGAGTGAGGACTGGGTGACAGGAGATGTTATTTCTAACCTTCTTTTATGCCCAAATAAAAGGCAGAAATAATGGTGACTGCGTGGGGATCAGCCCTTTCCACACTCAACCTCTACATCTCCAAAATTAACACCTGAATTCAAGTAAGGAGCATTTTAACGGGTTCTTTGTGGTTTCCACTTAATTTCTGACTGTAGGATTCATAAGCAGTTACCAGGAAGGTTTTGGAATCTGAAAAGGAGTCTTTAACATAGAATACAGAAAAATAAGAAGAGTTAGTGGATAGGCATCTGTGTGTCTGTCTCTCAGTAAATCTGATGTCCAGCTGTAACAGCCCTGTTAAGCCAGAGCACTTCCATGGGAACTGCTGCTTCCCTCTGGGCCATGCATTTACTTGGCTGGCCACTCCACATTTCTGGGTGGAAGGTTTTAAAGTTCTATTTCTGTTAGACACAGACCTAAACCAAAAAGTTATCTGATTAGATCTCTTTTTAAAAAAGTTTTTTTACTTTTCTTTCCACATAACATTTCCCTACAAAAATACTTTTTTTGGCAACTGTGCTATAAACTTCCAAACAGTTGCAGGTGGAATGAGATATTTCAGTGCTATTAAAATTATTTCTTGCACTTTGACTTTAATATGACTCCAGTTGTGATTCACTGGTAGAAACTTAAACATTAGATGTTGGCTCCAAATCACATTGATCCTTTTCCCTACTGAGGGTTCAGTGCAACGTATCAGTGGCACCTGCAGTACTGATGTCCTGGACCAGGAGAAATGTATTCTTTATGACCATGTCCCTTGTGTGGCTTTTGGCACTTTTCCAGAATGGCAGTGCATCCTTAGTGCTGGAAAGAGCAACGGGGTTTGGTGTGTGACCCCTTTGTACCTGCTCTTGTTCCAAGAGAGGGAGGACCTCACTGGATAGGAACAAAGGAGGAAAAGGCATCAACCTCCAGAGGTGTAGGTGTTGATCTCTAAGAAGATCCAAATAATTTTATGCTGTCTTAGAGTAAATTTCTGGTCTCTATGAAGCTGTAGGAGCACTGTCAGGAATTGCAGGGCAGTTAATGATGCCGAGCAGAGACCTTCAAACTAAGAAACTCTCCAGAGAGGTTTGACACAACTGCAGAGACATAATCCCACAGTGCTTCACTAGGAGAAGATGAATAATTTGAACTTTTAAAGTGTTCATGGAAACAGATTCATTATAGCCAGAACTCACACAGAATGGATCCATTAAAGACTCTGCCTTCAAATGACATGACTTTAACTCTTTGTCCAGTCCCAGATATCTCATTAACACATCTGCAAAGTTTTGTTGCTATTGTCCTTTGATTAGGACAATTTTTATGAGTGTTTCTCCATGGAGTCTGAATATAAGCCAAGTAACAAACACTAAGCATGTGTGTCTGCAAACATGTCTTGCCATTTAGATGATGCTACTTCAGACAGAAAGGCAAGAGTAAAGATAGGAAATGTATCCCAGATGGAAAATATTGGCAGAAACCTTGCAGCTTGGACAAAGAGTATTGTCTTTTTGGTGCTACCCATGCGGGGAATATAAAGGCCATGGGTACAATAGCAAGCCTTGATCTTACATAAACTTCTGAACACAAGTAATTGAACACACAAATACATTCTAATTGAGTACAGGTTGTCCCATGATTACCTACAGCTCTCAGTTAACACTAATCTCTTATGTTGACTGTGTAGGTGCACATTTTGGCTGACATGAGCTCACCACCTAAATAATAAGCACAAGTGGATTAGGGACATGAGACATAATTCGGCATCAGATCATATAAAAAAACTGGTGTTCAAGCTGTGAGAATTCCCTCATGGATGGACTCACTGGGTAGAGTTATTTCTGGGAGGGCTGATATGCACAAGCAAAAAATAAGATCTCTGCCATGTAACATGCAGCACACACAGGATTGTGTCCATCTGACCCAATGAGGTGCTTCAGGCTGCAACACAAGCCTCTTGTTAGGGCAGGCCAGGGACTTTGTCTTCATTGCATTCTGTGCACACAAGCCTGGGAGTGAGGACTTGGTGGTTAAGCAGTGCATAGGCACAGAAACTCAGATCCTCTGAAAAACCCTCCCAGCACCAATTACTTCAATTCAGACTGAAACCATTGCTGTTCACAGAAAGAAGCCAGGCTTCCGAGTTGGTTCTCGGTGCTTGGGCGTTAAATGTAAGTTTTTGTGGGAAGGAATGATTCAAAAGGTGCCCTTGCAAAATGAGTCACCTACTAGGCTTGGTTTCTCTGCTAAATTCAAGATAAATTTGCATTTGTCAAGACAAAGATCAGCATTTTAAGGACAAATGGATTAATCTGCAGATTGCTCCAGTCTCCTCCATCTCACTGAGGATGTTCTATTTCTGCCATGGATGACGCAGCTGGATAGGAGGAAGGAAAATCCAAGGATTGCCATGATAGCTTGGCCATCTTCAAATCCCTTCTTGACTATAGATACCCTGGGAAATTCAGTCTCACATCCTCAGAGGTATTCCTCATCCAGCTCCAAGAGAAAACAACAGGGACTGAATGTAGAGGGCTACCTGTCTTATCATTAAAGACCTAGTTGTCTTTGTTGAGTGGAATTTCAGACTTTAGAAGACACATTGATAATTTTAAGATGGATGGCAACCTTTATGTAAATTGTAGACATGAAAAAAATCGTTAGAGAACACCAAGTGGCCAAGCAGTAGGACAATGGGAGTCACTAGTGTAACCTCTGCATGGAATAGTTACTGAAACAGGCCAAACCTCAGAATATCCGAAAGGTTTTAAGGATTCCATATCAAATGGCTTTACTTTGCTGAGGCAGAAACCCAGTTTGTATTTGAGTGACATAATTGCTTTATTTTAGTGAGAACAATATAATCAAGCCTTAGCAGAAACAGCACTTTGAAAGTCTTACAATGAGAAGCTTCGCTAATTTTTCATTGAATGTTTTAGTGAGACCTCTCCACAAAACTTTTACATTCATCCATTACCAAAGCTGTAAAAAAATTTCTGAATCATGAAAAACTCATGTAAGAGAAAGTCCATTTTTCCTCATTTTGTGTATCTTCCTGTAAGCAGTTGTTGATGTTTCTTCTACAGCACATCCTTCAACAGAGAGAGGAAAACAAAAGGTGGGTTTCATATGAGAAAGAGACTTGGAAAGTTCTTTCAATGTAATCAGCCTTTTTCTGTTCATGGTTTTATTCATCCTTGTCTGAAGACAGAGTTCATGTGTAGCTTAGAAGACAGAATTATGGGGACTGTTTTGGGCTCTGTATCTAGTGATGTGCTGTTCAAGTCAGTAGTTCTTGCCTAGCTCGATAGTAACTGAAATTCTCTGATTTGTAGTGAAAAGGATTTAGTGCATTGATCCAGTTTTCAGTGGACAAATGTCATTACTTCTGAATTACAGACATCACAGCTGGTCTGTTTGCAAGTGGCCCAGTACTGAGAGTTGCCATTAAGTGACTGTGGTAACTGATTTGTCACTGCCACAGCTGGGTTAGAGCAATACTGAAGTGTGGATCTCAATAAAGTGAGCAGAGGGACTTGAAAGACCCATTTAAAGAACATATTCCAAGCACAGTTATGGACTGAGATATGAATCAGAGTTACTTTGCAGTCACAGAGAATAGCATTTGTCTGACTAGCACAGTGTTCCCTTAGCTGTGGGAAACTTCAAATCCTCAACTCAAGCCATTTCATAAATGTATTCTGCAGCAATAATAAGATTTCTCACCTCACAAATACCATCATCAGTTAATCCTCACACATGTAAATATTAGATCTTTTCTCCCAATTGAATGTAAGCTTTATAAGGAAGAAAAGCAAATTCAAACCCACATGGCGTGTGACAAGAATCACTGCATGAATTATTAAAAGCAGCATTCAGATCTTCACTTTCTGGGAGTAAAGGGTTGCTAAGGTGGACTTTCCTCATAAAGCCCAATCTGAAATGAAAGAAAAGCTTATATCCATTTTGGCACTTATCTCTCTACCTGTTCATTACCCATCTGGTTAGTACTCTTTCAGGTTTTTGAACTCAAGGTTAAAATCTAACCCCTCTAGAGATGACAGGGCTGAGCCATCAGCGTCAGTGGGATTAAAACAACATCCTTCATGATTTTCCTGTGAGTTTGCACAGCTTCCCATAGCTCAGCACTTAGTAATAGCTCAGCAAATTCAGAGATATTGGGAATTAACATTCCAAATTGTAACAGTAGGATAGACAAGCTGTTCCATTTGCCTTCATTTTTTAGGCAAATTCTGCTAGTAGGTGTGTAGACATGGCTCTTGTTGACTTTGCAGGCTGGTCATGCAGAACATACAGTTCCAGTGTAATCCACATGAGAAATCTTTCTTTGCCATATCACTGAGATCACTTTTCAGGATGAAGAGAAAGGGATGGGTATTTTGGGTAGCTGCAGCAATCCAGATGTGTGCTGTCTGCTATGGACTCTGCAGCATGAAAACCCCAGGGAATGTTTGGCTGCTGTGGTGACATTTAACTGAAGAAAGAATCACAGATTACGTTGTAAGGCCATTGAAATAAATGTAAAAGTCCACCTTCAATTTTTGGACTTTAGAGAAGCTTCAGTTGCATTTGATCTGCACACAGCTGATGAATTCCCCTCCAGTCCAGGGCTATCCACTCTCTTTCACAGTCCCATGAGTCCCATGCACTCAAAAAATTGCACACTTGAGCCAACACTGCTGTAGTCCTTTTCTTTTTGCCTTAATTCGAGAACAGTATAATAGGCAGAGCTGTCATACCTGCAGGTCTGTTTATGACCAAAGAACACATTGTCTGCTTCTGTGTTGAAGCTGCCATTTGTGAGGAATATCCAAGCAAGAACATCTGGCAGATACATACACAGCTTTTCTTTGCAGACAGAATGAATGAATGAAAAATGAGCCATTGAGTGTCTGGCTTGTGGCAAACAAACACACACCACTTCATCCTTTGGATTGGTGTCAAAATGGCACCTCAGCTGAGCCAAGGCTGACACATTCAAATTCCAAATGGCAGAAAACCACTGTTGGTCATACTGCAAGATGAGAGTACAAGATCTTGGTGTCTCCAGAAACACCCCTTGACAATCCATGGTCCATCTCTCCAGTATATGGAATCATTCATGGCAGTGTTGCCCTTCATTGTACTTCCCATGGTTGTGTTGGCATTCCAGAGTCTCTGTTATTAGACAATTACAATTTAATTGTCTCAGCATACACACTTTTATTTAAAAGCCTTTTCTGATTATTTCATTTGTGTGGAGCCTATAATTTGCTTTCTGAAAGGAAAAAAGACATCAAGGACAACACTCAACCTAAAGGCACATTTCTAAGACGTTTATGGCAAGCTGCTCAGTGCCTAAGGAGGATTTGAAATAACTAGTTTTTTAGAACAACTTAAATGGTAGAGTTTGTAAAAAATTATTATTTTTTCCCCTAAAACAAGGTTTAAGCAAGCATTTCACAAAGGTAACATCCAGTTAATTTTAAAATTATTTTCCATTGCATTGAAATGTACAAGAACACATTTTTTTCCTATTATTCTGCAGATATGCCCTGCGGGATATTTAGTGTAGCTGTCTCTACATTCTTGTCTGTGGATAAAGAAGACTGGGGGGGAGTTACATCTCCTGCAGCTTGTTATGGCCAGGATTCCATAGAATACTTTTTATTCTCCAAATGTTGTTCCCTCTCTGCTCATCTGTAAGGACACCTCATGTTGTACCCTGAGGCACATAGGAAAGCAAGGAAACCTACTGAGTAGGAGCAAATAATGTTCTAGTTCCTCCCTAAATGCAGCATTATAGCAATTAGGAACTGACTCTATTGCTTATTTGAAATAAAAAAGGTATTGAAATTTGCACACATTTAACCATTTCTAGTCCAGAATGTTTTCTCAGCATTTTACACCCATCTGTAATGTCTGTAACTTGCTTATAATATCATTATACAGCTAGAGCAGCACTACAGACAATTAACTGACCTTTTGTAAAGGCAACCTCTAGACCAAGTGTGACCAATAGCATTTAAAAATATTCAAGGTAGATTTTGGTCAAAAGTCTTCCAGGGCATGCAGTAATAAACCCCTGGGAGATGCTTGTGAGGTTTCTGTATCCAATGATTTGGGGTTTCTGCTTTCCTTCTGTGAATCAATCCTCTGCCTCAGGGATATTATCATTTAGAGCTTGGATGACCCTTGGGTTGTGGAGGGGTTTGCTTTGCAAGCACTGCAAAATCCAGACCACACTGTGGCAAGATAAAAGGGACACTATTGTAACTATTAATTAGGATTTTCTAAAAATTGCGGGTCATTCCAGCTCCTCCTCCCAGCATAGTTAGGAAGATGACTTGGTTGGTGGGGGCATGGGGATGGGAGTCTAAGGGTAGGAGAAGTTTAATCATCTTTTCCCAAATTTGTTTTCACTAGCCAGAGGATTTTGTAGATAGGAGATGATAAATCCCTAGCAACACAAGCCCCTGACAGATGGCGTTAAATGGTTTTGAGAATATTTCAAAATCTGCCCTACTTTTTATTCCCCAAATGTTGTTCCCTCTCTGTTTTTTTTTAATATAGAATTTTCCTATACTGTCTCCCACATTCTCATTTGTGTTATAATTTATGCTTCCTTATGCTCCAAACCAGAATCCAAATCACCAATTTAACCAGAGAAACAACCTGCTGAATTTTAAAGCCAGTTCTTTTCCTTCCTTTGGGCTGGGTATCCAATCTAAGAGGAAGGAGAGAGTATCAGGCTGATTGGAATTTACTTCCCATTCTCCAGGAAGTTTTGTCTGGGTACAGTGCATGGAAATCAAGGGAGACCTTGAAACAAGACCTAATCTGCAGAGAAACCAGCCAATTCTTCTTTCACATGAACTTTGTGGAGTAAAATCTTTGTCTCCCTGGTTCACGAGGATGGGCATCCTCTGTATGACTCCATGGACTGTTGTAGGGCTAGGAGTGGCTCCTCAATGTTGTACAAAGAAACAGAAAAACATGAGGCTAAAGAGTATGTAAAGAGTCAGCTTTTACAGCTCACTTTAAAAAGGCTGGTGCTTAGAGGTATGGGAGGTGTCTGGGTCACCCCCCTGAGAAGAACTTCCTGGTTTCCAGCTTCCTTTCCAATCCAGATGCCACCTCCTTCTTGAAGACAGGTCCCAAAGTCCAAACTCTGAAAAAACTGATGATAGATGGACAAAAAACAAGCCCTAAAACCTCTCAAACAAAACCAGCAACCCCCCTCACACACTCATGGAAACAAACACGCACAAACACAAAACCCAAAGCAAACCAACAGAAATAGCATCTTTTTTGGTTGGTGTGAAGCATCAAGCCAGAACAAGTCTTGTTTCCATAGAAGGATGGTATTGTCCATGTCTTCATCTGTGCTCATTAGTGACCTTATCCTAAAGCAAAAGGAGATCAGACATTAATTGCTGTTTGCTGAGGGCTCTGTTACCTTCTCCATGGATATTTGTTCCAGTCACAACCCTGAGGTCAATGGCCTTTTCTAATCAGATCCTACAGGTGGTAAAGGCAAATCTCACCTTTTGCTCAAGGCTTCACCCTGTTCAAGTCAAGGAAATCTCACAACAGTAAATACATGTTTGAGGGAAGAAGTCCACAACATCAGAAGTTAAAGCTGCACAGGACAAAGCAAACTGATCTAATTTCCCATTTTTTCACATTCCTAGATTTTTCTTTACCATCTCTGGTCACGTCCTGATATTGTATACATTTTACCAGCTCAGGAGGATGTTGAGAGCCAGCACAACTGCCTAACCTGGCAAAAATGGGCTTTCTCATCCATTTCTGCTTCCAAAAAAATGAGATAATGGACTGTTTTCCATTGGTTCAACAGGCCAAGCAGAGCTGTTGCTCTGATATGCAACAGCATTGATACAAAGAGAGAGAAAGACAGAAGAGCTGGCTGCAGGAAAGGGAAAATGAAAAGTGTGTGGCAGATTCTGCCTTTTCATGGCAGCTCAGATGTTTCTGTAATCGCACCCCAAATGTGACCATGAAATGTATTTCTTTGTTCTTGTTTTTACTTTGTTGCTTACCCTGTCAAGTCTGGAAACCAGTTTGCTGCAACAGGGAACTTGAACTTCTAACACCTACCTGTCTCCATAGGGGTCTGGAAGCATCTAAGTTTACTGATACTTTTGGTGGACTTTGGCTTTTAAGGATGTCAAGACATCGTTAAGTTTAAAATAACTGCCCTTCAGGACAAGAACACTGAATATTTATGGGCGTCTGAAGAGAAGATGTCTATTTTACAGCACATGACTGGGAATGCTTGACAATAGGCAAAAATAAATATATAAACCTATCTCCTATGGATATGCATGCATTGCTCCATGAAGGTTAGTTTGTTCCTGTGTAGAGCACAGAGATGGCTTGAGGCTAAACAAGTCCTGATGTTAATTTTCCATGTAAACTCAAATAAGTAATTACAGAAGGAGGATAAAGAAAGGATTTATTAGGTCACCTTCCCACAGCACGAAATCAGGATCAGTGCAAAGATCTTTGGGACACCATGAGAAAGTAATTTCATCTCTTTCTTCCTGTTTCTGCAGAACTGTGTGTTACACTCACATCCCACATAACCCAGGTGCCCACCTGGGTTAGAAAATGCTGGTTTAGGCTGTCTCATCTCTAGGACCAGCTGCCGGGTACATGGTGGAGATGATTTTGATGTGAAAGGCTGATGAAGCCTAAGAACATCATTACCCTACCAGACAGCTGTGCTCCTGAGAAAGCAAACTATGAGGATGTATGGCATTGAGAGGAGGTAGGAAAAAACCCTGTTTACAAGAGTTTGTTGAGTCACATCATCTCAATAGCTCAGAGACAGTCATACTTATGCAAATGTCAGACATCATGTTTGAACAAAAGGTTACTCACTAACATAACCTGAAGCTTTTACTGCTAATGAAGCATTAACTTCCATCTCAGTCTTGAAACGTGAGGAATTTAGGACTTTTTATAGCTCAGCTCATGACTGAGTGATATAAAAATAACAATATTCTGTATCTCGCTCATCTGAGACAGAGGATTTGGTTTCTTTTTACTTGGAATTTCTAATTGACAGAATAACTTAAATCTTAATTTTTGTTTGTTTCTTTACACTGTGGGATGAGGCAGTCAGAGAACAGTGACACCATGAGATGCAGGTGGAACTGAGTAAAAATGCTACCTAGCCTGTCTTACACCAGTGAGGAAGTTAGGACACTGGCAGTTTTGGGCCTTTTGTTGGGTTTTTCTGGTTGATTTTGGGGGGGGGCGTGGGGCGGTGGGGGGTGGTGTTTGGGGTGTTTTTTGTTTTTTGTTTTTGTGAGGGTTTTTTTGCATAGATAATAATACTGTTTTCTAAATGACATACTGAAAATTAGAATAGAATAGAATAGAATAGAATAGAATAGAATAGAATAGAATAGAATAGAATAGAATAGAATAGAATAGAATAATTTCCATTGGAAGGGTCCTACATTGGTCGCCTAGTCCAAATGCCAAACTACTTCAGGGCTGGCCAAAAGTTAAATCATCTTATTAAGGGCATTGTTCAAACACCTCTTTTACACTGACAGGCTTGGGGCATTAACCACCTCTCTAGGAAGCCTCTTCCAGTGTTTGACCACCTTCTTGGTAAGAAAATGCTTCATCAAGTTCAGTTTAAACCTTCCCTGGCACAGTTTTGAACCATTCCCACATGTCCCATCACCTGATATCAGGAAGACGAGATCAGCATCTCCCTCCCCACTTCCTCTACTCAGGAAGCTGTAGAAAGAAAAGACGTCACCCCTCAACCTTTCCTCTAAACTAGACAAATCCAGAGTCCTTTGCTGGTCCTTATAGGAAATTCCTTCCAGCCCTTTCGTCAACTTTATTGCCTTCCTCTGGAGCGTTCAAGGATCTTCACATCCTTCTTAAATCGTGGGGCCCAGAGCTGCACACAGTGGTCAGGGTGAGGCTGCAGCAATGCTGAAAGCAGCAGGATAATCCTCTCTTTTACCCTGTTAACTCCTTTGGTTATGCTGTGTTTGATGCACCCTAGGATACAACTTGCCCACACTGCCAGCTCCTATTGAGCCCCTGCCAGGCAGCACTCCCAGATCCATTTCTACAGGGCTGCTCTCTTGCACTCCTCTCCCAGTTTATATTTGTGTCTGGCATAACTCCATTCTAAGTGCAAAATCCAGCATTTTCACTTGTACATGGAGTAGAGGCAGTTGCTTTCCAGAAAACCTTCTGTCATGAGTCATTACTTCAGTCCAAACTGTGGTCCAGGAGACTGCCCTTTTTGGTCTGAAGCTTTTATGCAAAGCCAAATTAAGCACAGCAATCTGCAGACTTGTCAGTTCTAATGGGTCTGAGCCACAGGGAATTTCAGAGTTGGCAGAGATCTGTTGTTGCTCAGAGGTTTGGGAGCCACTGGCACAGGTAAGGCCACTTCATCCAGGGCCTCATCCAAAGACTGGGCAATCAGTGAGGAGGTGCTGATTTGGAAGGGTGTTTTGTCAGAGGTGAAAATAAGGTGTAAATAATAAAAGCTGTCTCTACACTCATATGACTTTTAGGTGATTGAGCCCCAGTTGAAGGCTCTAACCCTTCCTATCCCTGCACAGGTAGACAAATCTTCCTGGTCACCTCCTGCAACAAAAAGAGATCCAATCCTAATCCAACACCCACCCCCTCTCCAGCATGGCATCACTGCTTGATGAGAGCTCATATTGCTGAGATATAAGGTTTGCAGGGAAAATATATCTTCTTTAGCACCTTTGCACTGAAGATGAGTATGTTGGCAGAAGAGAAAATGAAGCAGTAGTTTTAAAGGCAAGATATTAAGCAGAAAGGTTTCTGGGGGGATAATGATGGAAGAAAGTGAAAAAATGAGTTAGATCCAGCAGTCAGCCATCTGGGTCAGGAGGGTTAATGAGATCTTGAGGAAAGCAAGAGCACTACACACAGACATATCTATGTCAGGGACTTGACTATCAACCTACTCATAAGAAGCCCACTGGGCTCACCAAACCATTGTGCTCTGAGGTTACACTTTCACCCCAGCCTAAGTCAGTCTAATAATTGGTGGCTGCAAGTTGTCCCTCTCCCCCCCCTCCTCCAGCTGCCCATTCCCATCCATTCCTTTTTTGCAAGCCCCAGAGTTCACCAGACCTCTGTTCTCCTGTGTGTATGAGTGCAGGAGTAAATCTAGTCTCAAAAAAAAAAAAAGGGGGGGGGGGGGGGGGGTTAAAATAAACATAAATT
>JAWWEV010000043.1:2541945-2556702 GCA_035583235.1 Hafferia zeledoni | reverse complement strand
CAACCCCCCCCCCCCCCCCCCCCCCCCCCCCCCCCCCGCGGGGGGGGGGGGGGGAATTTTTTTTTGGAGCATGAGGTTATCATATAGTCATCCTAATCTGGTACAAACCCATGCCAAAGCCCAGAAAGTTGCAGGCTGTCATGATGCTCCAGTTTCCAGTCCTGTCCTCTCCCTTAGGTGGATACTTCTGTTCCTGTTAAATCTGCACTCGCAGGTAAAATGGAACCTGTCTTCTGTTCATCCATGCTCCTCATTTGTTAGCACATTTCACAAAGTTTTAGCTACTCAGAAAAGTTGTTCAGATCCATAAATTCATAGATTGGTTTAGGTTGGAAGGGACCTCAATGATCAGTTGCTTTCAGTCTCCCTGCCATGGGCAGGGACACCTTCCACTAGTCCAGGTTGCTCCAAGACCCATCCAACCTCGCCTTCAACATTTCCAGAGATGGGGCAGCCACAGCTTCTTTGGGCAACCAGTGCCAGGGTCTCACCAGCCTCACAGAAAAGAATTTCTTCCTAATATCTACTCTAAACCCACCCTTTTTCAGTTTGAAGCCGTTCCTTCCTGTCCTATCATTTCATGACCTTGTCAAAAGTCCCTCTCCAGCTCTCTTGTCAGTCCCCTTCAGGTACTGGAAGGGGCTCTAAGGTCTCCCTGGAGCCTTCTCTTCTTGGGACACCATTTGGATGAAGCATGTGTTAGCAGAAAAGAGAGTTTAGTCCAGTGGACTCAAGCTGTTCAGTGCTGCCTCTACACAGATGATTTTCCCAGATGATTTTATTTCCTATTATAGATCTGATCCACAAAAAAACCAAAACAAAACAAAACCAACAGCTGGTGACACTGTGAAAATTCCGGTACAAAAGAAGGAGCTGGTCTTTCATTTTGGGCAACTCCTCCTCTAGACCATAAAAAGTAATCACAGACTGGGTAATGGGAACAACAATATCATGTAACACCAGGAAAACAAGATATACTCCGGACATGCCCAATGAAAGAAAGCTCTAAACATCACAGTGGTTTCTTAGCAGAACCTCAGTTTTAGCAAGAATTTATAAGTGAAGAAGTCTTGAACTTCATTTGGAGAAGGAGACAAATTTAATGTTGTTCCTGAGACAGAAATAATCTTTTAGGCAGATGTGGTTTAAACCAGAAATCTCTCCGTGATTTAAAGGTCAGTCTCATACACATAATTTTAGAAAACTTGTATAGGTGAAAGGGAAACCACCTACATTACACTAATGGTTTCCAGGGCCTTTTAAATGTGCACAGAAACTGTCAGAGTTTCTGCATGAGGGCAAGTCAGAGGGGCAAAGCAGCAGCCACATTACACACTTAAAAGGGCCAAAATCCAACGAGGCTCAGCAGTTCAGCTGTTTTCTTTTAGGTCAGTGTATGAAAGACATAAAATGTGAGCAATCCAGAATGGAGTAAGTTCTTACAGGGATGTTGTATCACCTGCTCCTTGTGATGCAGCCAAGGTGGGGATAGCATGGAAACCAGAGTGAAGACTGCAAGTTTAGGGAAGATCCAGAGTAAAAGAAGCTGAAGGCACGTTCTTCAGAGAGATGAAACTTGGGAGTTATTTCCAGCTGTGTCCATGGCCAAGTTTTTTGTCTCTAAGGAAGAACAGGCAAATTTCTCAGCATTAGGGATAGTTGACCAACTTTTTATTTGAATAGCTGTTTTTCTATCTAGGACATAGCACAAGTCTGTGTCACAGGGTGAGACACTGACTGCACACTTGGGCTGTCATCGGTGCATCTACAAGTCACCCATTCTCCCTCTCAGAGAGGAAATTCTCCAGGCTTTGGAAATAATTTATACTCCTCCTAAACTGAAGGGAGTTGAGTGACTACACACATGTAGATGCCCAGTGTACATGGTTTAGATGTACAGACTAGATGTACAGATGGATCCCAGCCCTCTGAGTTTGTATGCTCTCAGTGGAAGCACTTTTGCTGTGCCCAGCCAGGACAGGAATGTTGAAGTGATGACAGCACAGTGAGTTCTGGGTCAGGAATGGTGTTTCCATGGTGCACTAACAAACCCCAGCAATTTGAACAGGAGATAAGTGCCATAAAGCCTTCAAAAAGAGCCATCTCCAGAGCCTGAATGAGCCTAAGAGCTTAAAAACAGCTCTCATGAATTAGGCTAGGTCCATGAGCCCTGTGTTGTGTTAGGATTTTTTCCTTGAATTACTGTGATCCTCTTCAAACGTTTCCTTTATTAGCCTATGCAGAGGTTTGGCACTAAACTCTGGCTATTCTTTAACAGTAACTTAAGGGAAATACATAGCATTTGATATAGACTATAGATGGTCTTTATCTTCTCTAATAGATAGAACTTTCAAATATTCAAGCAGAGACAGACCTGAGCTGGTAATTTCTCAGATTTCCATTAGCTGAAGTTCACAGTTTTGGTTTGAGTAAAGACAGTTGTGTTAAAAAATTAGACTTCTTTCATCTTTTTTATATTTAATTAAAAAGTTTTAAAATATAAGTGGAGAGTCTGTGTAGATCCTCCTTCACATCACTCTTGTGTCAAAGTAACATCTTTAAATGTAGCAGAGTTACCCATGACTACTGTTGAGAAGCTGAGTGATTTTGTTCACTTTAACCATGAAGTGCTGGGTCTTGGCAAGTGCCATTTCTCTGGGTGTGGTCTACATCTTGATAAGAGTCCTAAAAGTTATAGTAAATGACTTTTATAAACCTCTTTTTTATTATTTAGAGCCAGGCTGTGTATGGCAACTGAAAGAAATTCTGTCTATGGTGCCTCTGGAGTAGTTTTCCATGTTTTCTTCTCCAGGCTGTTTAGGTGGAGAAGAGAGATGGCATAGATTGAGGGAAAATAAAACAAGTACTTAGTGCTGTTCTATTAAAGGAGACACAAGTGTATCAAAGGTTTCACTCAAACCATGAGATCATCATTGGAGATCCTGATTGCTGGCCCCTAAAAACACATGCTAAGTACCTGAGCACCTGGCACTGAGAACTCGGAGTGGCAGCCAGGAGGACAATAAACCTGGAAAAATACAAACCTTGAAAGTCAACCTTGAGGTCATTGCATCCCAGCCACCACAAGAATCTCTGCTGCATAAATGAAGAGCCTGCCTGGGAGGGGAGGCAAGGAGTCCCTTCTGCTCTTCAGACAGATGCACAGGCTGAGGAGAATAAAAATATCACTGAAAGTGTCTCTCTCCATAAGCAGTGCCACTTGTAGAGGGCAAACAGCAGTGCTGCTTCCTGAGAAAATCTGAGTGCCAGGTGTGAGCTTGTAACTTATACATTCTAAAAATTATCCTCATCAAGGCTTTTCTGAATTTTTTAAGCTTTTCTTGTACCATGGCTTTGGGAAGAATTGTTAAGAAGTGGCCAGAACACAGTGACTGTTTAGGCACTGCTACCCTGTTCCATTCTAGTAATTCTGATCCACATCATAAGAAATAATTTCTTTTGAGTTATGGCTTAGGGGATTTTGGCAGCTGATTTACCCTGAGGTCTGATAGGAATACAGGAACTGAGACGTCTCTATCACTTGTGCTTTAGCTTGAGGTGAACTCTCAAAACACCCCAAGACTGGTAGAGGTGGATGACCAGGTATTCTACAATGTATTTCACCTGGGAATCTCTTTTGGATACAATATTGACTTGCTTAAACTTCCTGCTAGTACCAACCTGTTCCTTCTTATCCTCTACATCATGCAGAGACAAAGAATGGAGAGTCAGGCTCCAAAAGTCACAGTTCTTTGACTCTACGGGATAGAGAATGTAGACTTGAACTGTTGGGAGAACAGTTCAATTCCATATACCCAAACCCACTGACACAATTTTTGGCCACTTGGAAATCTAATTTAAGTTTTGGGCCGAGTTCTGCCATATTTATGTTGGAGATATAGTAAATAAATGTTGGAAAGAGGTGAAATTTTCTCAGTGGTTATTATTCAGAGTGCAGAGTGGTGGCCTGCCCGCCTGTGGATGCTTTTATATTCAATGATATTGGTCAGGGATTTGGTCAAAGCCTGTGCAAAATTATTGGTATGACTGTGAAATCCTTCTCAGTGAGCAGTGCTCAGTTCATGTTAATCAGGGACTTTAAAATACCCTACCTCTCCTTATCCTGTGTGTTCACAGTGAGCAATAGCAAAGGGCTCAGGTTTTGGCATGACCTGCAGCACCTGCAGAGGGGCACGTTTCTCAGTGATGGTTTTAAAAGGAATCACAAACTGAGAGCTAATGCCTCCCAACAGGGGGGAAACTCATGCACAGAAGTTCCTCTCTGGTGCTAAATCATCCTGCTGAGATGCAGGGATCCAATCACAAATCCTGTTAGCTCAGGAGAAATCAATGCCCAATGTTTCTATACTTCTAAATTGTACACAGCCATGCAGAGACACACCTTAAAATTGTTTATAAGTGTATTTAGTTATGTGTCCATCTGATTACACAGATACATGTAATATAGGCATGAATGTATGTGTGTCATAGGGTCATTAAATCATCTGTATTTTACACTTGTAGAAATACATATATATGTATGATATCAGTATTTATACCTCTTTATATATAATGTACATAATCTAAAATATAGCTTATATATATATGAGATATATAATGTATCTATGTAATGTTTATAGAGATATATCTATATTATATATAGATATATTTTTATATATATATGACTTCTAGTCAATCTTGTAGAAATTAGAACTTGATTCTTCTGCTTCATAGTTTGATGTTGGATTTCTCAGTGTGGTTTTTTTTTATATATATACATTAGTAAGTCTGAGGAGTAATTCAAGATCCTTTTTCATTTACCTATATTTCAGTTTTGTATTTCTATCGAGCAGGAAAGTTTGCTCACCCAGCTGGCTTCCTACTGGAAACACCAGGGGGTGGAAACTCTTGTTAATTGGGTGCAAAACCAATGGAACCTTGTATGGGAGTTTACACTGGGTCTTTGTTTAACATGTAATTTTTGAGCTACCCCAACTAAATACCTCGTTAGCACAAATGCTGTTGTATGGAGGTGATATCCATACAGAAGCATCTCTGAAGATGAATTCTATAGGGAAGGATACATTCTCCTCATGCAATTCTCTTCCCCAAAACTCACATGGTGGCTTTTCTAAAGGAATTGCTTTGGAGACTTTTCTAAAGAAAGTGCTGATAAGATTTATTTCCTTTAGAAAGTTTTCCTGTTATATAAAGGGGAATATTTCCTAGGAATAGTTTCTACCAATCCCTGAGGTGAGGCTGACACAACAAGGTTCTGCAAGCTTAGCTAAAGTTCTGGCTTATCCACCTGATGTCACTATGTCAGAAAACACACCAAAGAGTTTCTTTCTGGTTGAAAACTCCTGTTGACAAACCTTCTCTCTTAAGAGACTCTTCTGACACATCACCAGATGTAGCTGCATTTTGCCTGTTTCCACATTGTGGTGTTTTGAATAATCCTTCAGGCTGGAGATAGGGGTAGTAACCAGAGTAATTATAGTAACTACACGACTCTGATGTAGCAGAGAAATGTGTGAACAACCATCTGTAGAAAGAAACAAAAAGAAAATCAAGGGGATAACAACTGCCTTTGAGCTTTGCAGCTAATAATCATGAACAGTTTATTAAAAAAAACCAAATAAACAACCAAACAAAACCCCAAACACATAAAAAGGAGTTAAACAGCAACACAAATGTTTGAAAGACAAATAAGGTTGTGGGTTTATCATCCAGATGCTGCAATTTCATGGATAAAGATGCTCACAGGAGTTTTGTCTGAAGGCTCAGCAAAACCCTGCTCAGGAGAAAGTAGAGAACCATCAATATTATCATTATCTGATACTTTCTTTTTACTTCATGGTGATTCTTTATTAAGACAAAACTTTTACTGTCCTATGGTTTGTTCATATGAGAGTGATGCTGCTTGGTATAGGAGAAAATGAATATATAGTTAGGAAAGTCTTCGTATCAAGCAAAATAGACAAAGCAGAGAAACAGCAAACCAGAAAATTCAAAGGAACAGACCCTGTAGAGATGTTAAACTCAGCCTTTATTTTGCAGAGATTTATTATGCAGTTTAAGATTATGTAGTTTTTCCTACAATTCAAAAGATAGAATAAATACTTATATTGACTTCCTAAACTACTCTTCCCAGCTGTAAAATCAGTTTCTTTTCAGGAATGTCAGTTTACCTGAGTGAACCTCTTGATTACCAAGTGGAATATTCAGTGAGAGAAAGGTATCCAAAATTTATCACTGAAATGGAAAAAATAGACTGATCATTTTGGCAAAACCAGGAAACCTCCAGTTCCTTCAAATTTCATCAACTTATCTCAGGCTGGAATTTATTAGCCATGACATGTGTTGTGGCCCAATCCCTGAGAGAGGATGGAAGATTACCTGCAGGGTGGCACACACTGGTGCCACCCCCTCTAAGGGGTCTCAGACATTGCCATATATGTCCAGGAACGCAGCCTGAGCCAATGGGGTCAAAGGTTCTGGCCCCTAGGCGGAGTCAGATCAGAGGTCATATATGTGATACATTTTGAATAAAGACAGAGTTTTGCCTGACATCGTATCGGTGTGTGTGACTCTGCTAAACCGGTCTGCAACAACATGTGTTGTTGTGTCAACCGAGGTTGCATATAGTTTTTTGACACTCAAAGAATTAGTTATCTGATATTTTCAACTATTTATAGGCATTGCAAAGGCCTCTTTTATTGGATATGTGTGCTCTATAAATGATGCACCAGCAGCTGCTTCAGTTACTGAGCATTTTATCTTTGTATCCTACCAAGATCACTGTCTCACATGTCACACAAAGCTGGTGAGTGACAAGATGCTGGAGCAGACTGAGATTAACCCATGAAAACATATTTGCCAGGGATATGGGTGATGTTTTGGTGACATCACCTGATGGCAAACGTGGTCAGTGGTGTGAGGAGGGATTCCAGCTTTTCTTTGTGTTTGTAAACAGCATTTCAAAAACAAAGGCATTACCCTAGAAAGGGACTTTCAAGGTGCTATGCCAAGGCTTGGCAGAGCTCAAGGAAGATGTGGGGTTTGGTGAATGGATAAATTGATTGGAGAGATAAAGGATGCTGCCAAGAGAAGCAACTTCATCTCTGTCAGCTTTAATTTACATTGCCTGTGCTGGACTTGATAACTTATTTAAAAACATGTCTTATCTTACTAGCAAATAAAATGGACCAGGGCCATTTTCTGGGCCTCATGGAAACATCATGACACCTGAACTCTCTTCTTTTGCACCCCAGAGAGGTTAAACTCTTCTGTGCTGTATCCACACACTCCTCAGCATCATGTGAGACTTGGCACGGTACTAAAGCACCCAAATAATGGCTTGTTCTGGCCTGAGTAATCTCCTGGACATTTTCAGTTCACTAGCAGAGACATATCCTGAGAGACACAGCACTGGAAGGTAAAGTATGCTGAGCCACAACTTGTAATCCTTTTCATCCCCTTCTCCTAAGATGCTGCTTGTACATCCCTGTCTGCTTGTGGCCTCCCTTTTCCCCTATCATTGTCTGTGCTAGCCCTAAAGTCCAGCTGAGATCTTTCCTTTGCTCTCTGCAGCTACAAAAGGAACAGTTTATTCTCCCCAAGGTGAGAAAGTTTTGGCTTTATTCTCCACTGTGGCAGGGTTGTGTATCCTGGACAAAACAAAGAAGAGCTAAGTGGCTTTGCTGAGCTCTATATAAAGCAGTAAGACTGGCCACAAAAGTTAAAGAGTGATTGTGCAGCACCTTCCTTCATCCCAAACATCACTGCTGTGTCTGGTCCAGTTCCAGCAGGTCTAGCTGGGTGCCACAAACATAGAAAAATGGGTATTTACATTTCTTTACAATGAAACTTTTCTTTCTCACTGAAAATTGCAGGATATTCCACAGTGCTTGTCTAAAACAGGATCTCTCAGGTGCAGGTGGGAAACTGAACAGAAGCCAGTCCATTCTATCCTGCCTTGTGGCCCAAATTAAACAAAAGAATCATGGCATATAACCAAATTTTTTTGCATACTACTTCCAAATAACCTGAAGCAGTGTGGAACTGGAACCTATTTATTATCCCCAAGGCCAGAACTGGGATCAGACCCTTGTAAGTCCAACCCTAACTATATGATCAGGTGATGAGCAGTGCTATAATACCTTCCCTGCAGCTGCAAGGCACTGGAAGCAGGCAGCCTGTCATTCTCTGGAGAGGAGAACTGACAGAAGTTGCATTTTAATACCTGATTTTACACCATTGCTTCTTGTTTAATCAGATCAACACAGATCACGCTGATCATAGCGGGAAATAAAAAAAAAAAAAAAAAAAAGGCAAAGCAGAACAAACATGTTTGTTGAAAAACAAGTGAGTGTTTGGCAGATTATGTAATGTTGCAGTGAGTAACTGCATAGCTTAATTTTATGGTTTCCATGGAAACCATCAAAATGAAAGGTAAAGGAGTTCAGTGGTCTTGGTTCCGAGGAGCAAATCTCTTCGTTGAGACGTGTGTTTGGGGGAGTGGGGATTTCATCTGTCTTGCCTGGCTTTGGAGAGAAGGAAACCTTCTGGAAGCTGTGGAGAAGAGATGGTCTGGGACTTGCATGAGCCATTCCCAGCCCTGGCAGGGCTGCACAAGTGCCTCAGATGCAGATAGAGCTGCATGAATTTTACATGTGATGTGACCAG
This sequence comes from Hafferia zeledoni, assembly GCA_035583235.1. Classification (NCBI taxonomy): domain Eukaryota; kingdom Metazoa; phylum Chordata; class Aves; order Passeriformes; family Thamnophilidae; genus Hafferia; species Hafferia zeledoni. Next base: position 2,548,014 of record JAWWEV010000043.1, on the reverse strand, counting down.
CTAGAGATCCCAGCCGTGCTCACGTGGGCTCTTGGTATGACAGTGGGCAGCTTGTTTTCCATGGAAACTTTTTACTAAAACAGAAACATCCATTCTCACCTCATTCAGGGAAAATAAAAGGGAAAACAACAAATCTGCCAAGGATCACTATAGAAAGAAAGGTTTCTGGCTATTTCTCTCAGTTTTGGGGAACACCAGAGCCAGTTCTGCTCTTCTGCCCTTCTCTCTTCTGGGGCTTATCCCTACAAATCTCAGCAGTGTTAGTGGAAAGACTCCCACTGGACTCAGTGAGTTGTGGATCTGATGCCTGATGTCCTTGGGTGTGATAGTTCAGGTCTATGATTATGATTAATACAAGATGGAGATGATGTGGAGAGGGGGCTTAGGCAGGTTGGATCCATCAGCCCCACCATGGCTGTCTCACAGAGACAAAGATAGGGAGACTGGCAGATGGATGGAGAGGCCCTAACACCCTGAGAGAGGCAACACAGGCAAGAAGGTCTGCTTCTGTCATAAAATCATACAATTGGCTTAGGTTGGAAGTGACCTTAAAGATTGTCTTGTTCTGTTCTCTGTGCCATGGGCAGGGACACCTTTCACTAGACCAGGCTGCTCAGAGCCCCATCCAACCTGGCCCTGAACACTTCCCAGATCCATACCTTCTCTGGACAACCTATTCCACTGTTGCTGTTTGTCATGGCTGATGGTGTGCTGTGTCCCTTTCTGCACTGCCTGTACCCAGCTCCCCTTTCTTATGTGATGCAGCACTACTGCCAGCAATGACACCCACTGAGTCCCAGAATGAAGAACCTCTAAACTCACACAAACCGTATACATAGCTGAGGCTGAGAGCAATTTGGGGTCCAGCTGTCCTTGCATCTGCTGAGCTGCTCTGCTGGGAAGTGACAAATGTAAAGTCACTCATAAAGGCTTCTAGAAACAAACCCTAAGGGTTTAATTCCTCACTCCTATTGCCGTGTCTCTCCTCACTGTGCATTCAGTTCATTTCTTGCTCTACCACATTGTCATCAGAGCTGCAAGCAAGGCACCACCTGAACAAGTTGTTATGGAGCAGCTTAGCCATGACAATTGTCACTGAACTCCTTCTTAAAGAATCAAAGTCATAGAGCAATATCACTTATTTTTGCCTAAAGGTAGCAGTGCATATTAGGTTGTGTTATTACATATTTTTCATGGACTCAAAAAAGACAGGCAGGTCATAACCACAAATAGTCAGTGTGTGGGAGCTCCCCAGGCCATGCTGAGTTCTGCATGGATCTGAACCTTTGGTTTGGAGGCTCTTTTCAATGAACAGAGAAGAGCAGTTGCATTACATTTGCATTCTGTCTGTAAGTGCTCTGAAGCACTTCGCTCTTTCTTAGTCCTGTGCTCTGATATATTCTTCCTGCAGCGTGGCATGGGAACGAGGTGCCCCAATTCCTTTGGGTATCTGAGCTGTAATACATACACTTTTGATTACAATTTTAAAAGCCTAAGAATATAAGACTGAAACAGATGTGCAAGTATTTTCATCCTTATTTGCATAATCTATCCTCCCATCTATTCCCCAGCGTAACTCTGATGGCTGAGAAGTGCAAATCTTTAATTCTGACACAGTTTTTCCTGCTCCACGCCAGCCTCAGAGATGGGGGTTTTTTTCTCCAAAATTACATCTTGCTGCATCATTCAGTGTTACTGCCTTCTCATCTCCTTTTCTGCTGCTACTGGCTCTCTTCTTGTCATTCTGCTAATGTATGAAAGATCTAAAATACATGAGGTTCAAGGTCATATGATGAACTAGTATCAAAGCTGGGATCTGAAAAGCAGGAGAACTGAACTAGTATCAAAGCTGGGACCTGAAATGCAGAAGAGCTGAGCGTCCCTTGCTGTAAGCACTGGAAAGCAGAGTTGGTTTCAGATGCAGTAGCCTTGTGGCTCTGCATGGAGCCTCTACTCCTTCTTGGACAGATTCATTTAGGTTGGAAATTACTTCAAAGATCACCAAATCCAACCATGAACCCAACACTGCCAAGGCCACCACTAAACCATATCCCCAAGTGCCATATCTACATTTTAAAATCTCTTCAGGGATGGTAATTCCACCCCTGCCCTGGGCAGCTGTGCCAGGGCTGGATATCCCTTTCACTGAAGAAATTTTCTCACTCAACTCCAAATGTTTTCCGTTGTAAGTCCCAAACACAGGCCACAGATGGTTGAGGTGAGAGTGTTTGTGTCTCTACCTAGTCTTGTTCGCCCACCAGCTTGATTTTATAGATGGGAGTTATTGTCTTCCACAAAAATTCACATGCATGATGGATGGTTTGCCAGGGCAAATTAGATCTTATGTTCACACAACCCTCCATGGAATATGTGGCCCTGTTGAAAAGCATTTGCTGCCAGGTATTAATGTGGGAGATCTCTCCTGCCAGTGGCATTATGAATCAGCACGGGGAGAATCTTACATCCAGAATCCACCTTAATATTCCTGTGTTCAGAGAAACAGATGTCTCCTTGCTTCCTGCACAATGTGTTATCAGATTTGAGATTTTATAGCAACGACCTTAATTGGAAGCATATTATTAGTCAGTACAAAAAGCCTCTTTTGGAAGTGCAAATGCAACACAGGGACCCAGACCTGCCTCCTCCTTAGTCCATCTACTGTAAACAAGAGGCTTTTGTCCAAACATTTTGCCCTTCAGAAATACATTTATCTTTATTTTCAAAGTTTGACCGGACACTTGTTTGAATCTGAGCGTGCCCAAGATCAGAGGGAAAATCAGTGTACAGCAGGGCAAGGGATTCAGATCCATGAGCCCTAAGAGCCAGGAATGCCCTGGAATTTCCCTGTTACTGTGTGAACACCAGGTGTGGTGCCAGCACTGCAGTGTTTAGATGGTAGCAGTGAATTCTTCTTTCTAGGTGAGATTGCCCTGACTTTATTCTGTCCTTGCTATGGGTATTAGAAAGTGACTATTTATTACCTGTTCTCTAAGTCCCTGCAGTTATGTTTCTTTGCTTTCCTCCAAGGAACAGTCTCTGGAAGAAAATTTGGCAATGCAAATGATAGAGAAAGGACAGGGGAGAGAGATATTTAGCACCAAGTACTTCTGTGTGGTGGAGAACAGTGAATTTTAGCTTGAGTAAAAAGTCTTTTTTTACATCTGCTCATGGCTGGATTTTCAGAAAAGTACAGTTTTATTGTAGGTAGCTCATCATAACTCATGGCCCCAAACCAAGACTTTAGTGCTATACTTTCCTGCCCACCAGCACTGCCATTTTCATGCCCAATTGCTCTCAGAGATCTCAGAGATATTCAGATCCTCAATAGCTTCCTTGTACTGGAAAAAGTTGTTGCACATCAACAACTCTATAATAACCATTATAGGAGCTCTTGTCCATCCTATGTTGTGGCATTCAAATCTTATTTTCTGTCTTTCTTGTTGCTCTGGACTCCCCATCCACGGAAATGTTCAAGGACAGGCTGAATGGGGTCCCAAGCAACCAGGTCTAGTGGAAGGTGTCCCTGCCCATGGAGAGAGGTTGGCACTAAATGATCTTTAAGGCCCCTTTCAACCCAAACTATTCTGTAATTGTATTTGACACACTTCCAGATGATGTTGGGAGAATCGTGCCTCATGTCTTGGGTAAACTTTTTTTTTCTTGGGCTTGATAGATGCTCTGCTTTTCTGGACCTTGACCAATGGTACCTTTATCAAGGTGCAGCCCCAAGAAATGGCTCTGTATAGAACCAGGTGAGCTTTGGAAAACTCATAGGGAGGGCTGAAGGCTTCAAGGAAACAGATATCCTAATGCAGGGCTGAGCTGGCACTGGAAACAAACTTGCTGCATTTGTGAGACTCTGTATTGAGATAAGGCAGGGTGACCTGAGCAGAGTGAGCTCTGCTCTCAGGGGATAGTTCATCTACAGAAGTTACCTCTTGCTGGGATTATCACCACAATCTAGACTTCGTTTTTTCACCGGAAATTTTCCAAACCCTGAGGTGTTTTTCTTGGAAACATTAAGATTTGGTGCTTATATTGGCTGAGTCCTTGGAGGGATGCTGTCTCTTCTCTCAAGGAACATGTAAGATGTCATGTTTATTTAGTTTTCTTTTCTTTTTTTTAATCCAAACTTGTTTCATACTCTATGTCTGTAGCAACCCTTGTAGCTCCCTTAGAAATTCACTGAGACATTATGAATAGCCTGGAAAGAAAGTTGAGTTGTCTTAGACTTCCAGAAAAAGTTTGTTAATTTGAATGTTATTTAGAATGCGTTTGCATTTCCAAAGTCTCTTCAAATGAGTTCTCAGATGCCAGAAAAGCATCAGCTGTTTCAAACTCTTTCTGCTCTTTATGTGGAGGATGGGAGGGTGTGTAAGGACCAGTATCACTTTCCATCATCCCGAAACTAGAGGAAAACAGCAGTTAGTGCCAAATGGTTTCCCTGCTGGCCATGTGCTAAATGTCCTCTCGGAAGTCCTGGATGGCTTCGCTTCCCACCAAAGTCAAGGCAAGGTGAGGATTCTCAGCCCCTTTGCTGGATCAACTCCCTGGTTTCCAAGGCAACTGTTCTTCAGTGAGATTTAATGAGAAGGTGAGGGGAACCATGAGGTCCTTTGAACATGCAGGGGAATGGAGAGCTTACAGAAATGATTGTGCTTTTTAGGGGAAAAGGACAGGCAGGTGGACTGAAAGGACAATAAATTATTTGACATTTTAATGGGCTAACATGATATTACAGAAAATGACCTGAATAAAGCGACTCAATCCCCATGGAGAAAAGTAAAATAAAATAAGTACAATGGAAAGAGGGACCATAAAAGGCTGAAATGGGAGTTTATTCAAACTGTCTGAATGGAAGTAAAAGGAGCAAGTTACATACCTTGTTACAGCCTCTTAACAGCAGCTGGTTTCAAAATGGATTGGAAAAAAAACGTATGTGTGATAACCTGACATAGCAAAGCTGGTTGGGTAAGCTCCATAGAAACACAGCTTTGATACCAGTGCCACAAATAACAAGCTGTTTGCAGGAGATGTCACAGCACAGGCAACAGGTATTTCTTGTTCTAATGTCAAATGGTGTCATCTGTTACAAGAAAAGTGGAATTGTTGCTTGTACCCAAAGTGTCTCAGATCATGTTTATGCTGTCTCATACATTTTTGCACCCTAGAATTTTCCAGGTTTATTACAGATGAGTAGACTCACCTTTTAGACCTTGTACAAATAAAGACCTATCTATCCTGTGTGTGATGCAGGAGAGTTAAACAAATATGCACTTCTGATTCTACAATAAATACTGATATTCTAATACTTTTCTCATTGTAATTGTTCATCTTTTTCATTACAATAAAGTCTGAGCCTTTTCAATTTAATATCAGAAAATTTCTTTGATTAAAGACAACCCCAACACGAAAGTAGCTCTGTCCACCACATCTCAAAAGGTTTGAGCAAACTTTAAGAATAATTGATTCCAACCTTAATAATAATGATTTCATGATTTTGAACACACTGTTTTGGAGAGATGAAGGGAGGAGTGGCACATAAGGTAATCTTTGGGGGGAAAAAAGCAAAATATTTTTTTAATTTATAAATTGAGGTGTTTTAAGTCAAAACATTTTGTGTGGCTGATGGGACATTGTTAATGATTTTTGTAAGCCTTCTAAATCAAGCTTTGGCAATTTCATACTTGAAAACAGTTATTTTGAAACTGAAAAGGAAGAACATTTGCTTTCAAAAATGCTGAAATTAAATGTTCCAACTTGTGGTTGGCTGGAAAAATAAAAAAGTGAGTTTTTGACAGAAGGATCTTCATCAATTCCACCCAGTCAGAAATTATTCCAGGCCTGTTGTCACCCTCTTCTACTGTGGAATTAAGTTTCAGTGAATGAAGTGCCTACACAGCTTTAAAAATAAATGCAGGACCTGCAGCCTCATGACAGAAAGACATAATTCATAGAATCATAGAATCGGTTGGGTGGGAAAAGACCTCCAAGATCATCAAGTCCAACCCTTGGTCCAACACCAGTCCCTTTACCAGATCATGGCACTCAGTGCCACGGCCAAGCTCA
>JAWWEV010000043.1:2525796-2539570 GCA_035583235.1 Hafferia zeledoni | reverse complement strand
CTCTCCAACTGAAATTTCCCCTGGCAGAGCTTGAGCCCATCGTGCCCCCTTGTCCTATTGCTGAGTGCCTGGGAGAATATGGCCATTCATGGAAACAACCATGGCTTTTCCTACCTCCTCTTGGAGTTGCACAGCCAAAGTGGCATCAAGATGAGTTTCTGAGTGGTAAAGAGGACAAACACCCTGATGGAAATCCATGGAGAAGGGAAGGGCTCTCACAAGGAAGTAAAGAAAGCAGAGAGTGTCACTGCACAGCCAGATCCCCCTGCTCCCCTCCTGCCCATGGCCTTGTTGCACACATTGCGTGTGTGTTTGCTCTTTGAGGCCAATTTTCCTTTAATGTGCCAAAGATGTGGTGCTTGGAGGGAGCACGAACCCTTTGAACGTCTAATTAGCGGTGAGGGGGGTACCCTCTCCCTCTGCCCACAGCCTCCCAACTCACATCTGGGTGTGCCAGCTTCCCCCTGCACTGGGCGGAATAAGGAGACCCTAGAGACTGTGGAATGAAAGCAAAGCAATCTGGGCAGCCTCAGATCTGCACCCGCACCAAGTTGCTGAGAAACAGCAGTTTAGCTATGCTGATTTTTTTTTTTTCTTTTAATTGACAGAGCCCTACATCCTTTGATCTTTGAAGGGCATGTTTATCCAACATTGTTCCGTGCAGCTATACTGCTTCTGGTTACAAATTGTTAGAGTCATGTTCTGTTTCAGTGAAACAATAGGATTTAATTATTAGCAGCCTTCAAAGACAAATGCAGGGCTCACAGTCTTCTCTGATTACAAGGTCAGAGCAGCAGATCAGTAGTTGGGAAGCAACAGAGTTGAACAGTCTTGTTTACATTATTCTGGGTGGGAAAAAAACCCTGTACTTCTTAATTTTACATACAGTTTACAAATTTTCCATATTTGTAAAAAAAGTCATCAACATAGAAATCAGAAACTTGATTGGATTTCAGTTCTTCAACCTTATTAAAGGTTGGTTGTTCTCATGAAATGCATGTATTATGTTTGGATGTTAAATTCAGCAATAGAGGGGTGTAATTCTGCAGACAGATGTTGTCAGGAGATCAAATAAGGTGATCAAAATGTTCATTCTGAGCTTTAAAAATGGCAAAAAGCATTAGTTTCAGTTAAAAACTTTAGAAATTCTGCTAAAAGAGGAAGGTACTGACATGCTTTATTCAAAAGAGTAACTTACCACATAATTATAGTAGGAATAAAATTAAGTCCCCCACGTGTGTGACAGATTGTCCATGATGGGATTTTATAAATAGGCAAGGGAAAGAGCTCTCAAGAGCAGTTTTGGAAGGGACCTTGTTCCCACTATAGATGGGTACAGATTTCTAGAGTAAAGCTTGACTCAGGTTCCCTAACATAAACAGCCTTTGCATGTCATCACAACCCAAGGAATATAAACTTTTACTGCTAATAATTGTACTTCCTAATCATTTAGGCATATGTGTCCCTTCAAGCACAAGATGTGCTCAGTTTATGGCCCAGTGAGACCATTCAATTAATGATAAATCTTCCTAGACAGCAGTCTCTGGAGAAGGCTGTGTTTTTCCTGTGTCTATGGCTAATAAAGATAGAGGTAGTCTAGACTAAAAGCCCAACTCTTAGACCACTAAATAAAGTGCAATGAATCTGAAACTCAGCTTATAAGTTGCTTTTTCCAACTCATTTTTACTTGAAAGCTTTTATGGATATGAATTTTTATGCTGATTCTCTTCAATTCATTTCCCTTTTTCTCTTATCTCTTAATGAAACAAGGGCTAAGGACACCAAATGAGGAGCACAGAATATGAGATAAAGCACAACAAAACCAAAAGAACTATAAAAGACCCTTAACTCAAAACCAAAGATCTTTTTTGATTAATACTTCATTTAATTTGAGTTATTAGAATAACTCATATAATTTTTTGACCATTCTTCTGTGTTAATAAGACAGGGTGAGAGATGTCCTCTCCACATAGCAGAGTTTATCACCCTCATCACAAAGCCCAGAAAGGATTTTGTCCATGGGTTCAGGGACCTCATTCTAACCTGATTTTCACCACTGAGTGACACCCAATGATACTTCTGAAAGTATAACAGAAAAGCAAGACCAGATACTTGCCTGGATAAACCTGGTGTAGAGTCTAAACAAAATGAACCCCATGGGGCAAAAATATGCAGAGTTATGCAAGTCACTTCAAAGAAGTTGCACTCAGGGAAAACTTCAGCTTCTGAGACCAGTGAGATCTAAAATGCAGAGAATGGCAAGCATCAGATAGGAGAAAGAGATAAAGATTTGGATGTCATGCAGTCAGCTCAAGTGCTGGTCTCACTAAGCCTGACTTATTGTGTGTTTACTGGTTCAGACACTTCCCTCTGGGTGTTGATGTTCTCAATTTATAAGAAGGTTTGGACTTGACGATGAAGGTGGGACTTGATGATTTGGGGTTTTTTTCCAGCCTTAATTATTCCATGACTCTATGATTCTATGGATTGGGTTTGTTGTTTTTTTTTTATTTCCAGCTGAGAGAAACAGGAAATTGTAGACCTGGTTGAACATCATAAAGAGAAGTTTTGGGAAGGAGACGTGGGTTGTGCTGACACTGAAAGCCTCCAAAGTCAGGTAAAATTCTTCCACAGATTAGCTTGACTGGGGGTAGGAGCAGTAGTCCAGGCATCAACATGTTCCTTGGGGGAAAGATCTGATCTGTCTTTGGGTTTTCAGGCTGGTAAGTAGCTAGAAAAGGGTTATTTCCATATCATTATACTAGGAATAGGTGTCTAATTTCCATTGAAATTAGCACCTTTTACCACTTCCTTCTTCACCTTTGGAATTCCTTGGACTTGGTTGAAGATATCAAATAGCATGATGTCGTGTTCTGGGATTAGTCCCACTGACCTGGTGGGTTAGAGGAAATCAGGTTAAAGTAAATCAGGTAATTAAGACCCCAATCCATTGAGATTCTTTACTCATTAGCTGCCCAAAGCCTAGTCCAGCAATTAACATTGTATTCCCAATACAACCACCAGAGCAAACCATGCCAGGGATTTTATTTTAACACACTGAGACAGTTCCCATATTCCTGGCATTCCCAGCCTCCACATTTCTGTTTCAGGAGGTGAACTCCTTGAATCAGAATTCATGGTTTGGGCTGCAATTCCGTGGCAAAAGACAGGATAAAACTTTGAGATAAGCAAAATCCCCAATCCTATTTGTTGGCATGAAATCACAGCTGGATGATGTCTGGTTTTTGCTTGGTCAGACTGTTCTTTACTGTATGTTTTGTCTTAGTGGACTCCTGTGATACAAACCAGCCTCATTCCAGGCAGCATCTCCCATAATCCCAGTCCCCAGTGACATTATCCTATTAAAGATTATAGCAACAGGCAGTGTTGCTATTTCATACACTTGCAGTCATTTTCCCACTGTGACTTTTGATGCATGTTGTTTGTGATGGGATTGCTCTGTGCGTGTCAGGCTGTGGAATCTCACAGCGTGAATGATTATTCTTAGTGGATTACACGGGATCTGTGTTCAATTCCTAACACACATTAACCAACAGGATTGTGGGCAGATGAATCAACTCTGTTCCCTTTTTTTTTTTTTTGTTAAAGCACTTAAATTTCTAAATCCCACTAATTTCAGCGCTCGAAAATCATGCAAAATTTTACTTTCAGGCACAATCACCTTATCTAATTGTAAGTGCCTACCTGAGGATGTTATTTCTGAAAATCCCTCTCTGCTGCTGAGGAAAACAGCTGTTTTTGGAGGGCAATGCAAACTACCCAAGAGATCAGTGTCTTCTTGGTCTGTAGGGGTGCTTTGTAGACCAGATGTGCACCCCCAGTCTGGTACATAGAGTTAAATTGAAAGAAAATTGGCCTTGGTCTTGGAATTCATCTTAGATAATTTTAGATTACTGAAAGGTCTGGAACACAAATACAATGAGAAGCAGCTGAGGGAATTGGTAGGGCTCAGCCTGGAGAAAAGGAGACTCAGGGGGGACCTTTTCACTGTCTGCAACTGCCTGAAAGAGCCAGGTGGATGTTGGTCTCTTCTCCCAGGTAACAAGTGATAGGACAAAAAGAAATGGCCTCAAGTTGTGCCAAGGAGGTTAGACTGGATATTAGGGAAAATTTCTCCACTGAATGAGTTGCCAAACATTGGAACTGGCTGGCCAGGGAAGTGGTAGAGTCACCATCCCTGGGGATATTTAATAAGTCATGTAGATGTGGCACTTGGGGACATGGTTTAGTGGTGGGCTTGACAATGTTGGGTTAATGGTTGGACTTGATGATTTCAGAGGTCTTTTCCAACCTTAAGGATTCTATGATGCTATGGAATAGGATGTTTGAGAGTGGGTAATCACCACTGACACTTCTTGTAGTCCTTCAGACTGTGGAGAGTGGCTCATCTCAGCTTAGACACCCATGCTCAGCTCCTTTCAGGCAACTGAAGAGAATCCAACCACATAGCAATTAATACTTTAATTAGGATCAGCCTAAGCAAATTATTAGGCAAAATAAACTGCTCTGCTGAAAAGTCTTTAATCTGAGTCAGCATAAACAAAAATATGCAGAATTTGCTTGTGCTGGATCATGGACAGTTATGAATAAGCCAAAGTCAAAGGAGTGAATGGAGCTGGACTGGGAACAGGAAGGAGGCAGTGGGTATTTTTGCAGGCTAAAGACAATTGCTTAATTATAGCCACTTGCAAAAAATAGAAGCATTGCTGAGAAACACTCTCTTGCAGGCCATTATTCTCCAAACCTAAATAATGATTTCCATATTCATTGACAAGCTTCATTAGCTGGAATTAGAGGATACTTCTAACACACTTTTCTCTTCCCCCAGTATATAGTCCATCGGGAAATAAGGGGAAGGAGATGTTTGAGATGCCTGTGTCAGCATCTCAGTGGGAAAAATAAAAGTGTGTTTTCCCTGGAGAATGAACACCACTGCAAAAGCTTAAACAAAGGATACCAAACACCCTATAAAACTGAACTGGAGAGAAGAAAGAAATATCCAGTGATAATTTGGCAGAGGTTGAATTTAGCCCAACAGCAGGAAAAAATCCAAGACAACCTTAGTGTTAGTCATAACAGTGAAATGTACACTCTGTCTAATTACAGTCGCTTTGGGGTTTTTTATGGGGCTGTTTCAGGGGCATCCATCCCCTCGTGCTGACGGACAGTTTACACTATCCCAACAGCATCTATTTAAAGTAGGGCTTGGGAAGGGATGCGGTGCCAAACGCTGAGTAAATGTCTGCTGCCCTCCCGTGTACATCTGCAAAAAGGCACATGAAAGAAAGCGAGAGCCCAGGATTTGTCTCTCAAGACATCCAGATCCCGGGGGAGTGGCTGGCGTGGAGTGTCTGTTATGTATTTACCCCTGATTTGAGTCAGTGATTCATCCAAGAGTTGATCCAGACTTCTGCTAATGGATCTGGGCCCTTGTTCTCCCACCATCTGCTTGTTGTATCCATCGCTTGTCGTATATTTAGATACCATTTGTTGCTCCATGTGTGCAGTGGGGAAAAGGGCTGGGAAGGGAAGGAAGGCTGTTCTTGATCATGCTTTGTGAGAGCAGCCACAAGACAGATGGGTTTGGAGCCAGATCTGACAGCCTCAGAGTTGGCCAGAGCTGTGTTGTGGCTTGCTCCCTGAGTGTAGCATGAATGGTTATCAGTTTCCATCAGAAGACTGATAAGCCACAGAAATCACCTGCCCAAGGCAGTCTTGGGCTCCCCCCGACTGAAGGTGTTTTTGTAAAACACCTTAAATTCATATCTTCAGGAACTTCTTAAATGGATCCCTCACTGGATGTTCACAGCATCACTGCCCCTCAACTTTGTTCCCTGAGATTTGGCTGTGATCATTTATTTGCAACAAAATTAAATGAAAACTGCATGTTTTTCATGTTCATTTCTTACTGTGAGAACTATTACACAGTTACCTGCTTACCTAAGCACAGATCAAGCTCTAGGTTTGGTGTTTTGATGGTGATCATTTTGCACAATATTCTTAGCACTAGTTGGGAGGAAGAAAACAACATGTTGTCCAAAAATGCTATTCCAGGGAAAATGCCAAGTCTAATCTCATCTACAGCTTTTAGACCTTATTAAAATCTATGATATGTATTCACTTTCTTCATCTTTTCAGTGCTTAAATGGGGTTTATGAATAGGAGAAAAAAAGACTTTTTTACCTGGACAGATAATGATAGGGCAAGGGGGAATGGTTTTAAACCAAAAGAGGAGAGATTTAGATTAGAAGTTAGGAAGAAGTTCTTCCCTGGGAGGGTGATGAGGCCCTGGTTGCCCAGAGAAACTGTGGCTGCCCCACCCCTGGAAGTGTTCAAGACCAGGTTGGACTGGGCTTGGAGCAACCTCGTCTGGTGGAAGATGTCCCTGCCCATGGCAGGGGGTGGAACAAGATGAGCTTTAAGGTCACCTCCAACTCAGACTGTTCTATGACTCCATGATCTCTTCACCACAATAATTATTGCATTTAAATGTCATTTTCAGTGGCTGTGCAAGTTGCTTTTATGAAACCTACATCTGTGCTTCTTGTGTTTGTCGTTAAAAATAAATGCCTTACTACACACAAAAAAAACCTATCTAAGCGAGAGGATATTGGAGCACAGCAGAATAAAGTCACTGCAGACTCTCCAGATGATAAATGAATATTTCTGTACTGATGTACTTGTAACTCAATACAAGCAAACTTCCTAGGTCTGAATTTTCCTTGCTTACATTCTGACAAAACTTGAATATGAGGATAAACACATACACAACAAAAGTTGCATTACATTATGGAAAATAAATGTCTTTGCTCCCTATTGTTTACTGAACATGGGAGGAAATTATTTTATTCAAGACATCTCCTTTCTGCATGGCTTAGCTTTGTAAGGTTATGAAGAGTTAATTCTAAATTTCCTGCTTGAGTAGCACAAGACCAAATCTTGTTCTCAGCTGTGCCACCCTCCTTGGCTTCACCTGAGTGATTTCAATAGGAAATCAAGTCATACAGGTCTAATCAGGAAAAAAGAAAAGCCCAGTCCAAGTGTTCAATGATCCCAAAATGAGCTTAAAAATGATGACTGGTAAAAACACCCACCACACCTGGGAATCTATACAAGTGTTTCATCACAAATATATCCAAAATGAAAATAAAACTAAACTTGCATTTTTATTTTATTTTGCAGGCCTCAAAAGTTCTGAGTTACAGGGATTTCTTTTATAAAATAAGCATTTGCATGGCAGAGCTCTGCAAAACACCAGGACCTGGAATTTTGACCCATGAGTTTCCTTAGCCAAAAAGCCTCTCTGTGGAATAAGATGAGGACAGACCAGCATGATGTTACCCAACTGTTGTGTACAGTTAAATAAATAGTGGGGGGATCAAATGCCATTTCTCAGATAGGACTAAGCTATAATAGTTCTGGCTGCTTTCACGTTGGGTTCTTTATGAGTTGCTGGATGGAGAACCCAGCTGCCAAAACAAGTTTCCAGCTCCATCACACTTCCTATTCAGCTGCTTTGGCTGAGGAAGTTTGCAGGGCTTTGCTGGGGCAGAGTTATGGAGTTGACACTTTCTTGGCTGCATGTCCCTGCAGAGGGAAGGAAGAGAAGTCAGGAGTCCTGTGCCAAGACTCTGCAATCATGTCACAGCCTACTGGCACCTCTGCAGAAGAAACACCCAGGGTGACAGGGGGTAGATGGAGGGGACAAGGGAAGGCATGGAAGTGCCCATCTATCTCTCCTGTAAGATCTCACCCAGGACATTCAATGATCTCCATGGTCATAAGGCTCAGAATGGCACAGGGCTTCACCTCTATCTCAGAAGACCTCTGACCCATGAAAGAGGTTTTAGGGGGCTTGATGGAGCTGGTTGACAAGGGGCCAAACAGGCAAAGCCTGAATACTGATTTAAAGTACTCTGGGAGGTCTGTGTTTAACACATAATTACAGGGATGATGGCTCCAGTAAAACTGAGGTCCCAGCACAACTGACAAATCCTTCCTGAGGCAGCTTTAGCTCTGAAAGACCAATCTTAACATCTTAGAGGCCTCCTTGATGCATTGTCAACTCACCTACACTCTCCTGAGCCCTGTTTCCCTCCTGTCCACAGCTTCTCTCCTCACTTTGTCACTCCACCAGACACACAGGCACTAAGAAGGAGGCCCAACTTCTGCCCTCTCCCACTGCTCCATGCCCTGTGATCTGAAAGGGTTCAAGGCCAGGTTGGATGGGACTTTGAGCAACCTGCTGTAGTGGAAGGTTTCCCTGCCCATGGCAGAGTAGCGTAACCTGATGATCTTTAAGGTCTCTTCTAACACAAACCATTCCATGAAACTTTCTGGCCTACATCTCTGCCAAGTACCATGTAAGGCAGCCTTAGAAACCCACCATTGTCTCCTTGATGCATTTTTGTAAGCCAGGTGGTCTCACCCACTTATGGATGAAGGTATTGGAGGCTGTTTTTTACAATCCACTGCAGCACAAACCTTAATGTAGGGGTCCCAATGTCCTTAAATCAGATCTTATTTCTATGTTGTGCAAACCTTTCATGTAAAAATCATTTTCCTTCACCTCATTAGAGAAGACTGAGCAAAACATTAATGGTTGTGAAGTGTAGTAGGACTCAACACAGCTCAGCGTTGGCTGTAAACCAGCCCTGTGAACAGCATCTCTTGGAAAAAATTCAGCAGCAACTGCCAGCTGATGGACTGCCTTCACTGCAAGATAGAACAGCTGGTGATGTTGTTCTGAAGGAGCTTTTGTCTGTAGCATGAACAAAAAAGATCATACCAGAAGCACACAAATAGTATAAATTAGTCTTTTTCCATGGAAGTCGGCAAAACAATGCCCCTTGAAAGGCGCGTTTCATTTTGAGCTTGGAGCTGTCTTCAGGTTGTCAGGTTGTGAGAGACCTTTTTGGAAGCATGTGGTGGATGGAAGGGAAACAGGGCAAAGATAGAAGATGTTTGAGCTGCTTGGCCTTATGGTCACAGTCCTTCAGAAACTTCTGTGTCACAGCCCTTTGAACTGTCAAGCCTATGATCTCTTGTATGTCACTGCACAAAGGCAGGATAACTATGGAAAAGTGGGATGGGGACAGGGACATGATTCCTGTGACCATCCTCTCACAGCCTTAGTGCACATACAGATATATGGAGGTGAGTTTGTCCTTACTATTCCCATTCTGGGTGATCTTGGGCAGGCCACTTTGCTCTGTCACCTTTACCCCTGACTTCTGAGGTCTTTTCATTGGCTCACAGAGTAAAAGAGATGTTTTCCCATGGGTATGAAATACTGAGAGAAAAACAACTAGAGCACCCATTCCTCTTAAAAGGAGTGTCAGCCTGAGCAGGAAACATAAACCAGCAAAATTTGAACTAAATCTTCATCATAGGGAGAACTCAAATTACAACCATGTGAGGTACAAGCCCTCCAAACAGATTTTCCATTCATGACTATAAAAGAAAAATGCATCAGCAAATTTTGGGGGGACATTTCTCTCTCCTTCCATCAGCTATGCACATAACCTGACTTACCATGTTCACTTCCTGCATTGTGGAGTGCTTTCCCTTGGCTTCCTCTGCAGGGTATCAGTGTTTGTTCAGAGGAGTCCAGCATCTTTGCACACAGCTGTAAATACCTTTCCGGCAGAATCTGCCTGTACTGAACTTAGAGTACAACTGAGTGTAGAAAGCCTGAAATCTCCAATTTGTTCTTATGTGCAGCAGTGCTCAAATTGTAATTCTGCTTTGGGAACCTTCCTCCTGAAGGAAAACTGTTCTGTGGTTGATGTGCAGATTCGTGCAAAGGAAGAGTTAAAGCATTGCTTTTCTTCTCCTATGTGAACAATAATGTCCATGGGGAGTTTTCTTTGGAAAACAGAAGAAAGTGAACTCTTGGGAGTAAAGTTCTGTATTCAGTGGGCCAGCATGCGCCATGAAAGCCAGAGTTTTTATCAAGACATTAGATGCAGTGACAGGACTTGAGCCTTCTCCATTTGTCAGACAACTGGGGATCATCCTGAATAAGGGGAGTCACATGAGGCATTTGTTAAACAGCTCAAAACTGTTGGCATGGCTACAGAAATAAGAAGGTTGGTTGAATTTCAAAAGAATTAAATTCTATTTATTTAGGTCCTGCTTACCCAGGAAGGAAATATTTCAATCCTGACACCTTCTTTTGCTCATGCACATGGTCCCCTCTTTGCTAGAGGGACCTTTTCATTACTTTTGGGTGCAGTTTAGTACCCACAACATAAAAAGCTTCAGTCTTTCTGTTTTAAAATGTAGTTCCACCAAGGCAAGGAACTCCTTTGCTCTTGGATTGGTGTGGGTTTCTCAACACAACAGGCAGGATTTTACCACCTTGGGAGTGATGGAGGAAGGAAGGTCAAGTTGTTCCACTCATGGAAGCAGAAGGACGAGTTAAAAGCAGCAATACAGATCCAGGATAAGTCCTAAAGAAATGATGGCTTTTCTCCCTGCCTGCGTGTGATGGGCACAACGATTGCTGCTGGAGGTGGCCACACTTCAGTGGTGACTACCTCAAAAATCCTGGCTATGCCTTCAGCAGTGGCTGCTTTGTCCTATGTCCTAAACAAGACCTCTTGTCACTTTTGGTTCCCTTTACTTCTGGTAGAGTTGGAAACAGGTGTGTAGGACTCTATAACATCCTGTGGGAATATCCTATGGGGACAGAATATAGCTGAAGGCAATTCAGATACAAAAATGATGGTCCAGTCACATGAAAACAATTCTACACATATGTTTTCTCAGGGTAACTCCTTCCTCTTCTATCTCTGCTCTGGCTTGAATAGGAAAAACTTGCTGAACAGGCACCCCAGGGGGTTGATATATTCCACAACCAATGGAAAGCACTGCCAGCATCTTCTCAACAAATGCATTTTCCTGCACACGCAGCTCTTTCTTCTAACAACCGGTTGCAAATAGGTTTTATTGCTCAATGGCTGGCTCAAGCAGACATTTAACAGGCTTTAATTCTTCATCAAGCTTCAGATTTTCCACCCAGGAAATCTTCCTCCTTTTCACCCCCTCTCTTTTCCTTCCCTTTGTTAAAAGCGGGACATGACAGCCTGCAGGGTGATGTCTATTGTTATAAGTTGAAAGATCTAGCACACTCCAGAGTCTGAGAGCATGAATGAATTATTAACATCCTTCCCCACTGCTCTGGGTAATGTATGCAACACTTGAAAAGCCTTTTCTTTTAGCTCAAAGCAGCAGAGATAGCAGCCATTCAAAACAGCCTGGCAGATGCTGTGTTAATATTGCTTAACCAGGGCTTGACAGGCATGAACTTTGGAACAGGAGAAGGGCCATGGCCCAGGAATGGAAGCAACAGCATTTCAGCAGTAACCAAACAGCTTGTCCCAGCAGTGTGAGAGGAGGAAGGTTTACACTGTCCAATTTTCAGTCAGAAAGACCTGGCTATTGCAGTTTAAGTTTTTTCAGACAATAAGGACAGGTAACTCACAAGCACTCTGTGGCCAAAGGGGTGATAATTCACAGAATCACAGAATCTTAGAACGGTTTGGATTGGTAACAACCCTAAAGATCATCCAGTTCCAACCCCCTGCCATGGGCAGGGACACCTTCCACTAGACCAAGTTGCTTCAAGCACCATCCAGCCTGGCCTTGGACACTTCCAGGGATGGAGCAGCCACAGCTTCTCTGGGCAACCAGGGTCTCACCACCCTCACAGGGAAGAATTTCTTCCTATTATCCAATCTCAGACTGCCCTCCTTCAGTTTACAGCCATTCCCTCTTGTCCTGTCACTAGATGGCACTGTGAAAATTCCCTCTCCAACCTTCTTGTAAGCCCCTTTGTAGGTACTGGAAGGCCAATTAATTCCAAAAAGTGTTTTACATAATTATTCATTTTTATCTGCTCCTCTCCACCGAGTTCATGGAGTCTCAATGTCATCCACTCTGTCCTCCTCCTTAGTGACCTCCTTGCACTATATCCCCAGCTATTTCTCTGCCTCAGCTGTGATTGTCCCCTGTGATAGTCCTTTGCTGACCAACCCTGTCTGTGGGGAAGATGAGTCCAAGGAGCCTGAGCTGGGTACCTTTCCTGGTAGCAGTGGGATAAAGGTACCAGATTTAATTTTAGCTTGATCGAGATCCCTTTCAACAGGCTGCCATGCACATTTTGAAGGCTGCCATGTCTCACTTGTTGAGTATAGAGGTAGTGAGACCACCCAACACCATTGGTGAGCTGTACCAAACACACCTAGAGCATCTTCTAGCACATCTCTTTAAAACACCACATGGAAATTGCCTCATACGTCAAGAAAGGAGAAGAAGGTTAAGAAGGTTGTTTTGTCAGGGATGGACACCAGTGCTAAACTGTCCCCAGAGAAAGAAAATATCAGGAGAAAAAGTATCCCATGGGTTCTCTTTGTTCCTCAATTATTAGGCAAACATGACATATAACAGAGTATCAATCATTATCTGTTCAGGGACAATTTTTCTGAATAAAGAAGTCTTATTTCTTACTGTTTTGTGTCATTGACCTCACATTCTCCTCCTGCACAGTCAGTCCAGCTTTCTGTCCAATACTCTGTAAGTCTTATCTGGCAAAAGTTTCTTTCCTATCCTATGATACTTTCATTTTCTTTCTTCATCCTCTCTCTGAAATATCTCAACTCTCCTCAAGCCCACCTGCTATTTAGTTATGGGTTGTGGACAGTGAGTGTGTTGGTCTGTGAGTATAATCACAACATAAAATCCAAAGGGCTTGAGTGCTTCTCTGCACCCAACTCTGAACACTTGTAGGGCTGGTTGGTAGCACCTCTGAGGCTCCTGTCCTGCTGTGAAACTTCATTGCACCTGGCTGGTGGGCTCAGATGTCATCAGGGAGGACTGGCAGGAGATGTGTGCTCTGCCAGGCAGTATGTAGTCTCAACCACATTTCAGTCAGAGGTAGATTAAAGGAGTTGAATCCCTCCAGTTTGTGTCTCTGTGAGAGACGTTGTTATCTGACCTGCTGAACCAAAATGTTTTGCCCCTCAGACCTTCAACACTTCACTGAGCTGCCTGGTCAGAAATATTTCTGCTCCCTGGGCTTTCCTTGTATATGGGAAACATGTGAACAGTTTTTTGAGAGAAAAGGCTGGGAACATGAAAGGAAGGAATCACAGGCTAGAAACAATTTTTTTCCATGCTGTTTTTAATGCTAAATCAGCTCAGCAAGGCTGTAGTCCCGCTCTTGCTTCTCTGCTTTCAAAAGCAGACAGCTTCCATCACACAGGCAAGACAAGCCTCTGACAAAGCTGATAAAGCAGCTGAGTGTCGAGTTCATCTGTGATTTCCCCTTGAGTGCTGAATTTGTCAAGGCCACAGGAGGATTTAAACCATCAGGTTTAAAGCTCTTGTGGCAGTGGAAGGAGGATGGTGTCAGACAGCAGCTGAGTAGGCAATATCTAGGTTTCTTATGCCCACAGTGCCCTGCCCCAGACTCCTGTCTGCACTGCAGTGTCCTGACCTCTCTTCCATGACATGACCGTAAAGATCCAGAACTTCTGGTCAGAGACATGAGAGTCAGGATGAGACTTGGTGCCAGGCACAGGAGGTCAGAGAGTAGCAGGAGGGCTCTGCAGAGGGATCTGAATAGACTTGAGAGATGGGCTGATTCCAATGGGATGAAGTTCAATAAGTCCAAGTGCTGGGTCCTGCACTTTGGCCACAACAACCCCCTGCAGCGCTCCAGGCTGGGCACAGAGTGGCTGGAGAGCAG
>JAWWEV010000043.1:2499297-2525696 GCA_035583235.1 Hafferia zeledoni | reverse complement strand
AGTGCTCAGGCCTTGGAATGGGCTGCCCAGAGAGGGGGTGGATTCCCCATCCCTGGAGGTTTTTAAACTGAGATTGGACATGGCACTGAATGCCATGATCTGGTAAAGGGACTGGAGTTGGATCAAGGTTTGGACTTGATGATCTTGGCAGTCTTTTCCAACCCAACTGATTCTATGATTCTATGAAGGTGGACACAAGAGCTATGAAACTTTCCAAATGGTCATCTTCCTCATCTGGTCCTGATCATAGGTCTGAAAATTAGTAAAAGTCTCCCTCAACAAAACAAAATTGGGCTCTGTTGTGCTTCTTCAAGGCCAAGCATTCAACACCAACACAGACATGCTTATACAGAGGCAAAATTGTTCTTGTCCCTTTCAATGTCCATGAAGGTCCAGCTCCTTAGTGCTGAAGGAGGGTGACATCAGGTGTCACTGGCTTCACTGTGTGGAATAATCCAGACATGAAGACAGACAGAGCTGGTGAATGGGGGCCACTGATAAACCTCATTTGGGGGACCCTCAAGCCAGGGCTTATCATCTGCACACTGGAAATTTGGACTTCCAAGCTCACTGTAGTACCTTGTAGACAGCAGTGCCAGAAGTGTTTCTTTCTCTTTCCAAAGGGGATTTAATATGCACAGGAAAATCAGGGCTTTGTTTGAATTTGGAGTCTCAATAACACATGAGTAGTTTGTTAACAAACCTCTCACCCAGACCACAAAAAGCATCAGGTTTCCTGAAGTAATCTGGGGGTTTGCCTCTCCTTCAGGTCAAGGTAAAATATTTGGTGAACACAATTTCTTCAAGAGGGCTCCTTCAGAGTGCACAGACCTCATTAGTGTGGTGGGTACAGACTGTAAAAGATCAGACTGAAGGTCTGCTTAGCCAAGTTCTGCCTCTAGCAGTACCCAACAGAAAATATACAAAGAAGAGGAAAACTAAGAACATCCTGACAATATGTGGCTCTGAGCTTTCAGCAGCTACCAGGATGATGTTATAAGTAAAGTCCTTAATTGAATTTTCTCCCCAGAATATGTACTATCACTTTTTGAAAGCACATAGGTGTTGTCATCTCCTCGTCTTTTGGTGAAGTGTTTCACAGCTGTACTTCACACTGCTACAAGAAATGTCTTCCTGTTTGTTCTGAACTATTCAGACAGTAATGCCATTTGATGTTCCCCTGGGGTTTAAAGTCAGGAAAATTAGATACAAGTTGCTCCTGTTCCTGCATTGATGTATATCAGATGCCCTCTCAGAGACCTTTTTTTTAAAAAAAAGAAAAAAGTCCTGGAGTATGTAGTACTTCATCATAGAGAAATAATTCTGTTTTAGCATTTTATTCCTCTCCTACTGTTTCCAGTCTCAGGATATTGTGCTCTCAGGTGGGGAGGCAGGACAGCAATACAAATCACATCAGCTGAAGGCCATGGAAAAATTTATATAACAGTGCAATGACATTTTTCTGTTCTTGTTATATTAGCAAAGGCTGCATAACAGAACACAAACAGCACTTTTCTTGATCACAAAGTTTTGCATTAAAATAATTAAAATCCAAAAATGACTGTCACATCCATGACGGGCCTTGCAATAGTGGCATAGTTTGTGAGCAGGAGATGTCTGTGAATCTCACTGGTCTATTAGAGAGTCCTCAGCAACACCAGATGGTTCTTTCCCTGCCACAGCAAGAATTCTGGAGGCACAGAAGTCTTCAGGCCAGTGCAACTCCAGAGCCTGTCTTCCCTCCCTTCCAAATCTAGTAAGAAATCTCTTCTTAATGAAAAAAAATGCATTTTTCATTAAAAAAATAAAAATAAAAATCAAGGCAGCATGCAGAAGAGCATAGAAGTAGAAATGCAGAGGACTCATTTCAATACCTGGACACAGATACACACAAGACAGCAATGTTGTGAGTCTGTATTTTGTAAATCCTGAGGGTCTCATATTTTTCAGACTCATAGAGTATATTGTCCCTTATGTCTGGAACATCAGCCTTGTGTCTCATCAGCTAAAATGGCTTCATTTTCAGAGGCACTGAGGGCAGAATTCATCTCATCTAATACAATCTCTGTAGGTGTTA
The DNA here is from genome assembly GCA_035583235.1 of Hafferia zeledoni. Lineage (NCBI taxonomy): Eukaryota > Metazoa > Chordata > Aves > Passeriformes > Thamnophilidae > Hafferia > Hafferia zeledoni. Next base: position 2,523,619 of record JAWWEV010000043.1, on the reverse strand, counting down.
GTCCCATTTCCCCACTTATGATTAAGGGGAAATGTGGTAATTTTTAGGACATGATTCATCTGACCTGTTTCCCACACCTATTTTAGTCTGAGTCGAAAGTGTTCTGGACGTGCCTTTTTCTCTCAGAATAAAAACCTAAATTTGATCAGACAAATTCCACCCTTTATACCAAACACCCCTACTCATGTAAATCTCCCACATAGTGGCTACAGTCACAAAAAAAAAATAAACCAGGTGAAATTCTTCTGCTTTTATGTTCCTTTAAGGACCCCAAGCCTCAGCTTGATTTCCAGGAGCAGTCAGTTTACCCATGAATGCTGATGGCTCAGTGCTATCTGGGTTCAAGGGAAAGAAGGCAAAACCACTTACTTGGTCACTGTGCTTTTTACTTCCCTGAGGTTTGGTTTTTTCCTCTAGAGATGGCAGTGTCTGTCATTCAGGGAACTTTGGATGAAAAGTGGGGATCTGTGATAAATCAGGTGGCAAGAATTTAGAACATACATGAACCAAGGCTGAAGAACAAAGATCTTCCCATTTTGCCATGTCAAAAGCCACATGAAGTTTGCAACAGCTAAATACGTGTCAGAGTCTACATTCAGTTCCTGATGGATCCCAGGAACTCTGTGTTTGGTCTGGACTTTTCCATACAGGTTATAAGCAACTCCAAGTTAGGCTTAATTTCTGTAACTAATATAATTTCTATAACTTATTTGTATAGTATTTGTATAACTTATATTCTTAATAACTAATATTCTTGGATGTTTTATTTAGTACAGTTAGATCTGCAACTGTAAACTGAGAGTATTCTTACCAGAATTGGTGATCATAGCAACTCTCATAAATCTTTACTCCACAATGAAGATGATTCATGAGCATGTCCTGTCTGTGTTTTTAATTCCAGACACTCTAAGTGTCTGAATTTGGAGCTGAATTCAGACTGTAGAAATATGAAGGCTCATGTGTTATTTAGCTAAGCTTTCTTTTGTGGATCAGAGGGATATGGGGCACAGGTCAGTTGAAGAACTCACTTGGACTCCAGTGCTCATCCAGGAGTATGAAGGAATCCTAGTGCAGAGGCCACAAACATCTGAGGTTGTCTCGTTGCCTGTGTCACTGTGCTTAGGTAATTGCACTGCTGAGACCAGGAGATAATACAGACAATGGGTTGGAATTGATGGTCTTGAAGGTCTTTTGGTGGCAGCTGACCATGCAGAGGGATGCAAAGCAATTGCCTGATTAGAGGCATGTGGTACAAATGAGCTGCCCTAAGTTATCCAAGATACCAGCACAGAGCTAGTAAATATAGTGCAGGACCTACAAGGAACTGTATCCATGCAGAGCAATAGCTGGAGGCCAGCTGGGATGTGTCTAAAAGGGCAAGGGCTGTGTGTGGCCTTTAACATCTGCTTTAAGATGGTGCTGAGTCACTCTTTAGGCTCTGCTGGCTGCCTCCACTGCATCTCTAGTGGAGGCTGAGCATCCATCAAACTCAGAGTTTGGCACTTGCACTCTAAATTTGAACATCTGCATCTCTCAGGGTACCACAAAGAGATGCATTATCTCCTTTTGCCCTGTATGTATTGCACTTATTTGCTTTTCTGATGGAGGTGGTTTGATCTTATTTCATCAAGATTTCTATGTGAAGAAAACAGTCTTCCCTGAAGGAAAAAAAAAAAAAAAACAACTTCCCACAAATGCACAGACACATTCCCTCAATGCTGATATATGTTTTATGTCATGCAGTTAAATTCTCATGTGTCACTGTTTACACATCAATACAAAGTACAGGACTAGGCTATAAAATGAACGTGCTGATTTCGGTTCCCTTTGTCAACAAGGATAAATTGCACCTTGTGGCAGGTGGCAGTAAATTCATGGTGTAGAGCATTAAGGGAACTACCCTTTAATATCCAGGTACCATGGCCAAGAGAGTTTAAACATTTGTTTCTTGATCATCAGATGTGCTTCTCAGAAAGCAACAGCTGGGAATTAACAGAATTAACAGTGCTGAGAGAAAGAAATATTATAGGAAACCACAGAGACAAAGTGAACACAGAGATTTTGATGGTATTTTCAGGTTTGCAGGTTTTTTTCTTTACAGCAGGATATACAATCCAGAACCAATCCAAGCAGGAGCTGACATTAATCCCTCCCTGAGCCAGGCATGAGACAATGGTTTTTATCCACTGTAATATACAATCTAGCCTAGTTCTGACCTAGTACTAGTTAGGAGTGAGTCAGAACCTCTCAATACAAGGGTTTTGCAACAGTTGTGAGCTATGGATGGAAAACAGATGCTTTACTCAGAGAACTGGGTAAACTACTACAAATTTACTGTGGTGGATAAAAGGATAAGAGTACATCTTAAGCAATCACAGAACCAACATCACTGATGTTCACATTTGAAATTGTCCTTTTCCATTTTGCTGAGGCTACAAGCCCACATCTTAGACTTATTTCCACTACCTGCTGGCTCCCTAACAGCTATTTAATTTCTTCTTAGAAATCTAGGAATAACCCTGGGAGCCCCAGCTGTTAGGAAGGATCATCCATCCAGATTGATATGAAGATGATAGCCTAAAGGATAAAAAGCTATGGAATAAAGTGTTCCTCTTGGCCCTCAGGAAAATCAGTCTTTAAAGTGAAAGCAAGCCACAAAAAATATTATTATCCAATGACAGAAAAATAAAGCTATCATGTTTTTAAGAAAATTAGAGAGCACCTAGGGAAGAACACATTCTCTTTTTCTCAGTCTGAAGAGGAGGCGACTTCAGATTTTGATAGTAGAATTTTTTGACCTGTGAAATGCAGCACATCAGATCTGTAGTACAGCTTTCCTTATCAAGTTCTCATTTTATAGGATAATCACTAATATTCCATAGATGTGTTCATATTGTAACGAAATATATGGCAATATAAGGGGCACAACATCTTCAAACTTCTCACAGGCCTTGCTTGAAGTGCAGGGTTCCCTAGTTTCTACTTTTGCTTCCATTTGTATAAGAAAACATGACTATGCATCAAGAAAAGAAAATCACCTATGTGATCATACCTATTTTTTGCTGCAGCTGTGAGTTTGTGAAACAGTTGAATAGATGGAGAAAATGATGGAGAAAAATTGGGAAGGTTGTCTTAAGAAGTAAGTACTATGTCAGGACAAGAACTCTGTGCTAGTGCTCAGTTTAGCTCCACACTCTGCTGTGCACGTCAAGCCTCCTTTTCCTCAGAAACATCACTCAGGAACATTGCAAGTACCACCCTAGGCAAGACAAAGGTTATCTGTGTGAAGATAAAAGGTGATGTGATGATGTCCATTCACTGAATAATGTTCTGAGAAACCGGAATCTTGTACCCTGACAATCAGAGATGGTGGCTCAGACCACCAGCCACCCCAGCTGGAGACCTTTGCCACCCTCCACAATGCCTTTGGTCTGAGGCTGGATCTCCTTTCCCTGTTCATGCACTGCGCCAATCAATCCATGTTCCACTCCAGTGTCAGCCCATTCATGATGCACCTTTCCTCTGCTCTGCCCTTTGAGCACCCCAAGCACCTCTCAGAACACAAATCCCTCCATTGGACATGATCCTCTCATCTCTTAGTGAGTGAAGCCCTGGTATTACAATCCTCTGCATGTTGTATAATTATTTTCACAGCTCCCTTCAGGCTCAAGTCATTATAACTGTCATTTGATTGGTTTTTTGTCACTGGATGTTTTAAAGAATGACTGTACCTTTCACACACAAGATATGTTAATTTATTTCCACAAACTTCCAAGTGTCTCTCCTCAGCTCTGCAGTGACTTGATCAGATTTTGTGGGTTTTTTGCATATAGTCATCTCTTTTAACTGCTGACCAGGTGGAAAAGATGATCCCGTGCCTGATTGTATTTTTGTTTATGATTTAGTCTTATCAACAAATCCAACACACACATTTAACCTATACACATGAATCAATGAGGGTTCTTCAGACATCCCTGTAATCATAAGTTTAACAATTAGTAGTTTTCCTATAAAATTTTGTTTGTAGGAAGATGAAATTCCTCTTCCTCTTCTCTCAGCTATCTCAGTGTCCTTTTACAGGATTCTGAAATTTCCATTGGCTTCAATAAGTGTCTAACTCTCTCATCTGTGACTGTCAGCTCTGATGGATCCACATCTGGAACATCTGCAGGCAAAGCACACTCTATTCCCACATTATCTTCTATTATGAATGTTCTTGAAGAGCTTCATATGTTCGAGAAATGCTGATTTCACTTACATTACCTTGCCAGTGATTAAACTACTACACTCTGACCACAATACCAGTCACTTAAAAGTTGTATAACATTCCTTTATCTGTGTTTGACCGTTTGTTACTAAGGTGACAAATCCATCACAGGGCTTATGTTGTTCTAATCTGTTGTCCAAAGTTCAAGGTGGATGATACTCATATTTCCCCTTCAGTTATTCCTGTCTGGTAAAGCTCAGAAGAAAATCTCAAACAAACCCAGAATTATCATCCCAGGCTTCCCAAGGAGCCACAGAAAGGGTCTGTCTGAGTTGGATGTGGGATGCTGGAGGGGAGAAGCACTCAGTACACCCCACGTCACCAGTGCTATGCTGAGCTATGCTATGTGCTGAACACATCCAGGCTGGCCTGAGCCTGGAAATCTCTACATAGTCATCCACCCCCTTCCTTATAAACACAAGTTCTTTACCTGTGGGAAGAAACTGCCAGGTCTAGTCCTATGATCTGAGCTGTTGTGCTCATTCAATTTTATATAAAATTTTCTATTTGACCAGCTGTTACCAAAGAACAACTTAAATTAGTTCCCTGATAGAAGAAAACTCAAAGAAACAGTGCTAATATTCTCCATCACTGTTCAGCCTTGCAGCCTTAGCTGCAACTGTGGCAACCACAGCTTCTTAAAAAGATTTTCAGGCCCCCAAAGGGTTGAAGAAAACAGTTTCTTTAACTTTTCTCACTGATGTGGATGAGTGAGGTGGCAGCACTGAAGGTTTTTATGACTTGTTCAGCTACAGAAGAAAACTTGTGGCAGTTTCCTGTGAAAGAACCATCTGCTGAGGCAAAACACGATGATCTGCACCCGCTTACAAACACTGTGCACTCCCTCCTGCAGCTTTTGTTTCAGACACCCAACAGCATGTTGGGTGAGAATAATTTTTTTAAAGCACTAATTTGATTTTAATTGACATATTTAGGAGCAAACCTTATCTTCATATCAGGGATCTCAACCAGACATCATCATTTGCTGCCTAAAGAAAGCTTTGAGTATAGGAATTGCCCTTTCTGCTGTGTCCTGGGTCATGTAGAGTCCCAGTAAAGGAACCAAGTACAGGGAATGATCTAAAAGAGACTGTGGAAAGCCAAGACAATACAGAATCAAAGAATCATTAAGGTTGGAAAAGCCCTTCATGATTGAGTTCAGTTGCTAACCCAGCACCACTGTGTTCACCACTAATCCATGTCCACAAGTGCCACATCTCTTCTGAGCACTTCCAGGAAGGGCAATTCCACCACTTTCCTGGGAAGACTTCCAGTGCTTGACCACGTTTTTGATGAAAAAAGTTTTCTGACTATCCAATTTAAACCTCTCCTGACACAACTTGAGGCCATTTCCTCTCCTCTTGTCCCTTGTTCCCTGGGAGCAGAGTCAAATTCCACCCTGGCTCCACACTCCAATCTGGGAATTGGAAAGAACGAGAAGGTCGCCCCTGAGCCTCCTTTTCTCCACGCTGAAACTCTCCAGCTCCCTCAGCCACTCCTGTGCTCCAGATCCTTCCCAGCTCCATTCCATTCTTTGGACACACTCCAGTCCCTCAATGTCTCTCTTGTAGTGAGGGGCCCAAAAATGAACTGCACCCACAATCCTGTACTTGTAGTAATGTGCTAAATAAGTCAGGACACCTTCTCTGTCTCCAGGCCCATTGGCATGGCCTGTCTAGTGTCTAAACCAACACTGGCACACAAAGTCAGACCAATCCTTCATGCACCAGGACAGCATGGAAAAGGTATATTTGGGATGATGAACAGGTCTATGCAGAGCTGGCAGGCAGAGGCCATGGTGGGAAGAATGTTCTTCTGGTCTATAATTACAGAAAGTGCACGCCTTTGTGCTTCTTCTGCATGATGTAAAGTCATTGTTTGCCAGACTATGCTTATTTATCACACTTTGGTTCATCAAGGACTTAAATTTCACACATTATTTAAAAAAAAAAAAAAGAAAAGAAAGACTGAACACTCCTTTTTTTAAAAAAGCACAGACACAAAGCCTGATTTTCAGGGAATTGCTTTGCTCCTCCTGTCTATTTTACTCCTCCAGAGCTGTGGGACACACATCAGGGAGGAGAGACCCCTAAAACCCCCAAGATGGAAAAAATTTGCAAGTGCCCTCCTGCAAGAGGTAAATAGCTGCACTTGGGTGTTACATTTTCCCACCTCAAACCAACATTCAGTGGGCCCAGCAGATAAAGCTTTGCCACAAGCTACGATACACCTCGTGTGACAATTTTTTCTACTGAAGACTGAAATGCAAACGTTTGACACGTCTGATTTTCTAACCACAGAGACAATATCTCCTTCCTCTGGGCTCCGTGGGGAGGCACAGGCTGGAGAGTTTCTCACTCTTCCCTCGCCTCCCCTCACTCATTTCACCCTCAGAGCTATCCGAGCAACAGGAAAATATGAAGAAACATCAGGACCAGTTACTTTGTCTCTGAAACAGTCCCACCTAAGTCTTGGGGCCTTGATCCATGGGACTCTGCAGTTTTCCCAGATGCAGCAGCCCCAAGCCCCAGTGAATCCACAGCAGGGATCTATCTACTGGTTTCCATCTCTTCCCTCATGCTTTTACCCCAGGGAAAGGTAACACAGTGTGACAGGTGCTACTGAATCATCAAATATAGGGCAAAAGAAAAACAATAAAAAGGTGTTTCCATACTTCTATTCTTTTCTTTTGCTTTTTAGTTGCCACAGGAAATAGGCATCAAAGGGTTGCTCTGAGGCAGCAGAGTGAAAGGTGAAACAATACTGCTCTCATAACCAAGGCCCTTTGTGATTCATGAACTTCTGCTTTTCCTAGAAGGAAAACCAAATATTATGGTACTTGTTTATGAGGAAGTTAAAGATGAACTGCCCTCATGGAGGCCTGGTCAGAATCTGTGATTCAGAGACTTAATGCCCCAATCATTCATGGTCATACCATGCAACCAGCTCTTGCTTGTTCCTCACACAAACACATCAGATATTTCACTTGGCTCTTGGAATCATGTACCCAGGGGAGTCCTGAGGAGTAGAAATGAGAGATCATCACCTCAGAAGATGTATTGACTCTTGATCCCGGGGCCAGGTCCCTCCAGACCTTTTGCAGTGTCCAAGCCAAGGGGTACCAGTTCAGCTTAATGCCAAGTAGGACAAGAAGTGGTGACTGAGACTGGTGTGGTGGGTTGGCAAAAGACACGGAGATGGTCTCTGGGTGATGAGTGGGAGTGTGTGAGGAAGAAAATGAAAGGAAAAATTGGGGTGGCCAAAAGTACACAGCAACCTGCGTAGAATTCAATGAAGAAACTCACCCCTCAAAAAAAGAAGAGTAAAAGTGTTAAGATGTATCTCTGCTTTTCCAAAATGAAACACTGGGATTTAGAGCAGCCTCTTTCCCCTGAGAAGTGGAGTTAACTGTGAACACTGAGAGACAGAGAGTTAAATACAGGGGAAATAAAAGAAACCGCTGAACCTGGGGAGGAACAAAACATTTCAACCCAACTTAAATTTCTCTTGGCTGCTTTGTTGATTTCCAGAGAACACTCCTCAACACCTTTTTCCTCTGAAATCCTCTCTCACTCCCCTCCCATTGTTTCATTTTATTAATTTCACCTACTAAGCCCATAAATTTGTGACTGTCCTGGCTCTTTCTGCTCCTTAACTCAACTTGGAGTCCTTTTCTTTGCTGCTGGAGGGGCATCTGGGAGACAGAAAACCTTCTGCACCTAAACCTCAATTCTCAGAGAGTGCAGACAGGGGAGCAGGTCCCATCACCACCAGCAGTGTATCCTCCTTACTTGGGTGGAGAGAGGACTGGGGTTGGTTGTGGTTTTGTTCTGTGTGGTGCAGAGCCCTGCTCTTTGCTGCTACATGATCACCATGAGCAATGTGATGAGGAGATGGTACAGAGTCACAGACTGGGATGCAAAGGTCATGACTTTGGAAACCAGGTTATGGTGCAAAAGATGCATGGCTTATCTGTGGCAATTGAAAGGAAACAGGGGCAATACAGGTCTGAGAATTCCTTGGAAGATAATGGTTCAGTAATGACTAGAAGCTAAATAGCAAAGTTGACTGTCCTACTTCAGCAAGCCAGGACCATTTCATCACTGTGTGGATGTGACCAAAGCTGTGTATTCTAAACCCTCTATGTCATTTCTCATGAACTGTTAACAATGGACAATTTACAGCAGCTGCCCAGAGCACAACTGACCCCTCAGGCTACAAGCTGGGTGTTAGAGAATCCTGTGAGAAAGGAGCTGTGATAACTCCCCTCCAGGAATTTAGCACCTCCACATCCAGCCTGAGAGGTCATGTCCGCTAATGGGCCATCAATGATTCCAAAAATCTCACAGAGTTGGATCACCTATTGTGGAACTCCCTGTCCTGGGGGAGGCATTGGGCATTCCCACCTGAACCTGAGGGTATATAATCTTGGGGTTTGGGGACTTCTGAGACAACTTGTCTGATCCAGGGGAGGGTCAGAACCTCCACAGGACTGTGACCAGACTGCGACCATCATCTACATCAACAGGTTTTCTCCCTTCCTTTTACTTAGGACTCAGGGGAACCACGTGGGGTTCAGCACAGGGGCTAATGAACACCATTCTATTTGTGTCCTGAGGTGCTGGGTCATATTTCTGGGGGTTTGGGGGCAAAACCAATTTCTCTTTGTATCATTGCATTCACTGTAATATTTTTATTAAATTGTAACTCTGACTTATAATCTCTTTTGTGTTCCGTTTATTTCTCCTGCTGGTTTACCCTTAAAGCAGCACATTGACCCAAAGCAGGTCCTGACTGCACCTGTACTGCTGGATCCACCAGGCTAATAACAAAACCTCTTAGAAACACAGTTCTGCACAGATTCCTTCCCTAGAACCCTATGTCCTTAATACCAACAGAAGAGTGGCAAGAGCAACAACAGTCAATGCTAACATAAAGCAGAACTTGAAATTATGAGAAATATTTATAAACTATTAAGATCTGGTTGAGCAATTCAGTGATATTCTGGAGACACTGGTCTTTCAGGTCTTCTCTGCAGTAACTACACTGCTGTTGGTGGTGATATTGGTAAGTCCTTGCATTGCAGGTGGTCAATGTGTGTAATTCTCCTCGTGGGATGTCATGAATATTGAAAGGTGTCTGGTATGCAAAAAGCAACCAGATAAACTGGTAGAAGGAAAATCCATAAAGAAGTACTGAATACAGAGCCACAACTACAGAAAGCCTATGAACAACAAGTCTTGCTCTGCCCTACTACTGGTTTGACTTGAACTCTTGTTCTTATCACCTTCTTGAAAGTATTTATGGGCATCTTATCTCAATTACCTCTGGACAGGTAATGCCTGGACTCTAATGAATCTGCTCAAATTCTGAAAAGTTTTCTGAAGTTTTGCATCCCATGTTGATCAGATTCCTTACAGACTAACACATAACCATCACATAAACCCTGTGCTGCACTTACACGTGTTGCTTCTGGGTAGTACCTGGCACCGCAGAAAACCCAAAACTGCAGCTATGGCTGCAAACATCAATTGCCACTCATGCTAATGGCACTGGAAGCCCCTTACTACATCCTTCCTTAGCTGCCTGTGGGGGTTCCTGATGTCAAGTTCAGGCCTCACAATTCTGGCTGTGCTATGAGGGAACTGTCTGTCAGTTTTTCCTTGATACATCTTAACCACATTGTCAGGGCTTAATTCTTAAGTGCCAATGTTTTCTCTTTCTGATGTTTTATTTTCTGATTACCATCACACTCTGAACTCTGTCAAGGGGTCTACCTTCCCACAAAGCGAGAATTTCTCTTCAATCTTAAGTCAGTCATAAAGTCTTCTATGTTTTCATCTTCTTTTGATAATAGCTGGTTTAAGGGATCACTCTCACATGACTTGGTGTGAAGTGCAGTACTCCTTCCACCCCTGCTACTCACTTTCATAGTTAACTTTGCCGGTGTTAGCTGAAAAACATGAAAAGCATGAAGTGTTTTACAGCCAGTTGCTGTCAGAAATGTTTTTATTGCTGTGACCTGTTTAACATGGCGATGCAAAATGAAGCAGTGGCTCTCCTCTCTCTCTAAAACTGCAGTTAGTTTGGTGTTTATATCCAGGCTCATCTTCCAGGCAGTGCATTACTCCTTTTCATGACTTTAGTTTACTCCTCACGCCATTAAATGCTCATTAATCACTCCCAAGGGTTGTTTGCCAAGACCCCACTTTCTTCAGGGTCCGAGTTTTAATTATTTCTCATTGTGGAACGTTCACACATGAGAATTACTGTGCATTACCCTGTTGCCATACATTAGCTGCTTCTGATTAATTGCTTGTGTTTCCATGTTTCTCAGTTCACAGGAGCTTGCCAAACCAGAGCTTTCCAAATGCATAGCTCTTTGTTCCTTTTATTTAGAGGTACCTGAGCTGTCTTGCTCATACCTGGTGGTTTTCAGTAAATGTGATGTGGCTACATCTCCATGTTCATCCCAGTATGCAAAGAATATTGATTCCAGGATAAAGGCTCTCATTGTTGGGGAGAATGTGTAAAACTCTGTTGGTGTATTGATTGGCTTGTTACTGTTTTGTGAAATGAAATGCATGACCTAACTTCTGTGGCTGTGTTCAATATACATGTACATGAGATTGCTGCTGGAATAATGTTGAAGCTGCCTGCCAGCCCTGTCAGCCAATAAATCAAGGCTAGAAAAGCTCTAGAAAGTTTGCAAAGCTGAGAAAAGTTTCATTCCTTCAGATATCTCCCAGTTCCTCAATCCATGCAGTTAATCTTCTTAAGGATTCTTCTCCAACGCATTGCCCAAGATCTGGTAAGCTGGCAGCATTTCAGGAAGCTTCATTCAATCCTCATCTTCAGAGGACAACACTCAGTTTTTTTTAAGTTTGTCCCTATTTTACACTTTCCACATGGGCACAAAATCCCATTAGCACCTCCAAAGTATTTCTGGAAGTCCTAAATGGACTGCTTGAATTCCTTCTTTTTGCCTTGACTTCCAGGATTTGAACTCTGACCCTACAGACGTGTTCAGCAAGAATTAGTTTGACTCCAGGTGAACATCTCTGACATTTCATGGTCAAATTGTTTCACTGACAATTTAAGGATGACCTCAATGCCAGTGACCATGACTGTTTAATGCTGCTACTTCCTCTCCAGTGCCCATCTTTCTGAAACAGATTATCACTCACAATATTAAGATCAAAAAGGAGAAACTCTCTCTTATCATTGGGAGAGAAACTTTATAAATTTCAGAAGGCAAATGAGTCATTTACAGACTGCAATAGATTTTTCATGCAGTGGTCTTTTTTCCCATTTAACTTTGTAAAAGTCTTAGGACCAGTCTTAGGACTTTGAACTCAGGATTAGCTGCTCACATGATAACAGCAAAATTTTGTTAAGCTAATTGTAATTAGAACTTTTTTTACTACAATGTCCAAGTGTACAGGCAGTCTGTCAACACCCTTTTTTTTCTGTGTTGTTGTTTGGTCTGTAACTTGGGTGCATAATTTCCATTAAATGTGATGTGGGTTGAAACCTTACGATGCCCACTGGAATTCTCTGTGTTTCTCATCTACAGTAGTTGCTCCTATTTGTGCTGCACACAAATAATATTTACAGAAAATATTCATAGATGGTGTAAGTCATGGAATCAAAGTAAAACAGGATCTCAAGAGACCATTTCCTCCATCATCTGTCCCAGAGTGGGATCAGCTCCATCTGTTACAGTTCTCTATAGCATAAAATCATGGAATGGTGTGAACTGGAAGGAACCTTAAAGATCATTCAGTTCCAACACCTTGCCATGGGCAGGGACACCTTCCACTAGACCAGGTTGGCCAGAGCCCCATCCAACCTGGCCTTGGGCACTTCCAGGGATGCAGCACCACAAGTTCTCTGAGCAACCCATGTCAGGGCCTCCCCACTCTCACAATAAAGAATTTCTTCCTAATGTCTGATGCAAATCTCCACCCTATCAGTCTGAAGCCATTACTCCTTGTCCTATCCCTGCACACTCTTGCTTAGTTCCTCACTGAAATGTCCCACAAGCTTTTGTACATGTGCAAGTTCACCTGACTTGCTTTCCAGACCTCAAGGGATGGAACTTCCCCAACAAACCTGCAGCAACCCGGTCAGACTGTCTTGGTCACAGCTGATGAAACACCCCCAGTGTCTGCCCTAATTCCCCCTTGCTGGAGTTCAAACCCATTACTGCCAGTCCTGTGACTGCGCTTGGAGCCAGTGAATGCACATCACAGGAAATGCCCTTTGGTATTCCTGGGAAACAATTGCCTTCAGTGCAGATTCTTTTTTACCAAGGAAGAATTTACAGTAAGGCACCACTTCTTCCCTTTAAGTGCCTACTACAAAGAAAGTGATACTCCAAGAATGCCAGAGCGCTGTAGGACAGCAAGGTGGTGTGTTATACATTACCCCATATTACTTCTTATTTAATTAATAGCTCCATTCTACAAACACTTGAACAATTTTATGACAGTAAGATTATGGACATACAAATATTGCTAACATACATTCATAGAAACATCCCTCTAGTTTTTTAAGATTATGGGCTGTTTATGGGTTCCAGGCCTGATTTATAAGTTCAAACAGCAGAAGTCTGAATTGATCCTCATATATCTGTAGAAATGTGCTGGAAAACAGCCTTTCCATGAATTATTGCATTTAAAAAAAGAATAAATCCGCATTTATACAAAAACCTACATGAGTAATAGGTTACCAGAGTGTACCATTATCCAGTCAATTTTAGAGATTGCATCATTTATTTTATTTTGGCATGTATTGCTGTCAAACAATCTTCAAAATTTGACACTTGAGATCTACTGCAAACATAAATTCTCTTTAAGTTGTGCATTTCAAGAATGTGTCAAAAAACCCCAGAGTCCAATGTGTTTTAGAAAAACTCAAAAGAATATACACACACATATACATGCATACATTCATATATGCATGCATATGTATATAAATATAGATGTGTGTGTGTATATATATATTTAATTTATGCAGTTTGAAATCCAGATTTAGCCATAAAAACTCTATTCACTGTTTTTCTCTTTGTAATGGAAAAGATGAGTCAATCATTAACCCAGTGCTTGTGTCTGAATCTCTTCTCACCAAATCTGGCACAAACAGAAGTAACACAAATGAATTATTTGGAGTTACACCAACACGCAACAGAGAAAAGAATAATATTCCTCTGTGCATGAAGCTGAAGAGGTTTATTTTAGTTTCCTTTATTCCCAGGCTTTTTAGCTGGGAGTGCTGTTTTTTTTTAACTTCATATGGTATAACTTAAGGCTGCTGTAAAAACTCCCCTATCCTTTTGAATGTCAGGCTTCCTTCTTCCTTTGTAGCATCTATAACCCTTGACTCTCTCGTGGAAAATGTGCTTCTCAAAGGCTGCTCACAAGAGTGATTGATTTGAGGTTGGTTTTCATCTTGATTGTGTTTTGCATGACAGGGAATATAAGCAACATTGACCTAAGCCTATGACCTAAGGCATGAAAAAACAAGTAAATCAAAGCAAATGATTTGCATTTGGCTTTTTGCCCAAAAGGTCGATTTTAAGGGCTTGTTGGTCTCACATCCTGCAGGATCTGGAGCCGTATCTACATGGCTTTTGTATCAGCCCAGGTCTGATTTATCCAACACATCCCCAAAATTACCAGTGTCACCTTCCTCCAGTGACATCCCAGCATCTTTCAAGGCCTCTCTCACACACCTGAGTTATGCCCACTGTGTGGACACAAGGGTGACTCAGGGATGCCAGATAACATACAAACCTTTGCTGTGCACCTGTAAAGACCCTTCTAGCACTCACTTGGGCTTTATTGGTGTCATGACGGGTCTATTATCTTTCACTCTACCCTCAGTTACTCATCACAGTTGACATATGGACCATCTCATACTCTTTGCAAAACCAAAGTGGAAAGAGAGGCTGGAATGAGGCCTAAGAACATCCAGAACTGTAAGTCAGACTTAACTGGTGGGCCAAATTCATAGATCTTTTGACAATGTTGTGACACATATGTCTGGCAGGTGGTGCTCCTGGGGAGATGACTCCTGGGATGAGTGTCACATAGTCATGGAATCACAGAATCAGAGTCATGTTGGAAGGGATCTCAGTGGGTCATCTGGTCCAATCTCCCTGCCTAGAGCATATGGTACAGGATTGGGCCCAGGTGGTATCTTGAAATCTGAACAAGTGATGCTGGATAGAATTAGGAAGGCAAAGGAAAATTGGACAAAATGCCCAGGGATGAGAGCAAAGAAAGACAATTCCAAATCTAACCTGCAAATTACTGGACGTGGGGGTTGATCTACCCTGTCTAGACTAGGAATAAAACATTATTTGCATTTTCATCTGATACATATGTTAAACCTGAATCCTCTGGCAGGTGCTATAAGGGATGTCAGAGGAACTGTTGTATAGACTAACTAAAATCACTCCTTGCTCACTGGCATTGACTGACAGGCAGGTAGGCAGCACACCCCTCAAATCAGTGGTGTGCCAGCAGGCAAGAGGAGTCATCTCATCCTACCCTTAAATATAGAAATATTCTATGGCAAAAATTGACTAAACAAAAAGCAAACAGGGCCAAACTATGACATTAATTTGTGTGACTACTAAGTAAAATTCAACTTATTTACAACAAAATAAAATTAGTCTTTCTCTGATCATCCTTGCTCATGATTCTTCAGGCTGAGCCAAGGACATAGGGGAGGTGGAGCTGGCCAGCTGCAGCCCTTCCACCTGATTTCTGATAAACATTGCACAGCAGACACAGGAAATCACTACCCAAGAACCCAAACCAAAATATTCACAGATCTTTAATTTCATTTTAACAGTCTCAAAAGGCAGATGATTCACTTGAGAAGTATAATAACCAAAAGACTGGATAGAGAAAGAACCTTTACAAGAGGGAGTTGGTAGGAACCTAATGGATTATCCACTCCATCCCTCTATTACAAGACAAGATTAGTCCTACCCAATACCTTCTCCATAAATGTTTGTTAAATAATATTTTATTAAATTTATAACATTTAATAACAAAATTTATTTTGAAAAGAGAAAGAAATACTGAAGCTCCTATCTCTTTCTCATGAAAACTTTTCCAATGCAGTCACAGGATTAAAAAGCTATTTCAATGTCTAAACTGATAATACAAAATAAGAAATTCAATATGATTTCTCAATCACAGACTTTACAGATGGCTTTGTGTTAATATTCTTTGCCAAAGTGTTATTATTATTGTTATTGTTACTGTTATCATTATTAAAGCAAGGCATAACTCCCCATAATCAGGAAAAACTACCAGCCTAAGCACAGTCTTCTGCAAAACTGAACCAACCTGATCTTCTTAGGGCAGCCCAAGGCAAGGGCAGCCCAAGAAGCCATTGGGAAAATCTTATTTTAAAAACAATGTTTCAGAGAGGGGTTAGAAAGTACACCCAAATATCTAATGCATCAGAACCTCTTGCAGTTTCAGGGCAAATGTCTTGGCCTCAGAAGATACAGAGAAGAGATAGAACAACAGAATACTTAGGGTTGGAAGGGACCTTAAAGATCATCTAGTTCCATCCCCTGTGCCATGAGCAGGGACACCTCTTCCTTTGCCACTATTGGCTTACTTGAAAGCTGTTAGCATATCTTGCTTTGCTGCTCAGTGCTCTTGACCTAAACATCCTCAATGGCCTCCATGCTTTGCCATGACTATATTCCCTACACGTTGATCCTTGTTACCATCTGCTCAAAAAACCTTGGAGCCCACCTGCCACTCACTGCAGTCAAAGAGAGGTTGACCTCCAGATGGTCCAGCCTTTTCCCCTTCTCCTGAAGTCTGTACTCAGTGGAATTTGTCCATTGCATCCAGCCTGGCTGTATTTTTAATGTTCAGGTCACAAACTAAGCTTTGCTTGAAAGCATTTTCCTAATACTTTGGTTTCCTCTTAGTTCCTGCCCCCTTGTTTTGTTTTGTTTAATTTAATATGTTGGGATGATTCAGGAAACAGACTCACAGAAACCCAAGAGGATTGCAGCCACCAAGGTGGATTTGCTGCAGCAGCCCTGGAAAAGGCACAGAGCATCCAGCTGGGTGTTGTGCTGTTTCAGATCTTGCTGTCTCTTCCTTCCTGTTGTTCTGTTTTCACCAGATATTCTCATCCCTGGAGCAGAGTTGGAGGAATGAACAGCAAGACTGGTCCTTGATTCTGTGAATTCAGTCCTTTGCACTGATATCATCTATTCAGCATCTCTGTAGTGAAAGCTGTGGGGAAGGGCAGTAAAACCAAATGGGATTTTCAATTTCTGAAAGATTTATAATCATTGTATCACAAAATGGTTTGGGTTGGACCTTAAATATCATCTAGTTCCACCCTCGTGCCATGGGAAGGGACACCTTCCACTGGACCAGATTGCTCCAAGCCCCATCCAACCTAGTCCTGAACATTTCCATAATTTCTTACTTAAAAAATAATGTAATATTTGAAAGCCCAAAGTGTATGAGAATGTGGTGTAAAATGTCTTGAATAATTAAGTTGCTGATTTTGTAAGGAAAAAAACTATCCAATTGGAGCAGTTGTTTTGTTATAGGATAAAATATGACATTAATTCACCCCAAACATCAGAAAAAAAACCAAAGTGGAAACTTATTATCAAGCAATGTGCACTTTAATCAGATTCATATACTGTGGGTCTTTTGTCTCTATATACTGTGTCTTAAAATACAGTTAATTCTATTTGCTTATCTTCCAACATTACACACTTAGAGTATGACATGCATTTATCTCATCAGCCCTCCATACTCAATAATGCAGATGCACAGGCCTAAAGTCAGTCAGCGTGAGGATGCCACTATGATACTGCTGAAGGTGCAAAGAGGAACCAACAGAGTAAAATTAGTATAAGTTTCCAAATGGACACTTATTTTGATGCAGGTAATTTCTCTGGTACACTAAGTCCATGAAAACAGGTTGATGGCAACCCAAAATACATCAGGCTGTCAATGAAAGACATGTATCTTCCCAGCTGCTTGTATTGACAAAGCTGGGGGAGTTCAATTAACTCAGCAGCCAAAAGCACTGCACATCTTTTAACCTTTGCATTGAGCTTCTCAGGTGTGTTCTTTTCCCTCTGAAAAATAAAAAAGGAAAAAGAAATGTTGGGGAAATATGTCAAATCTTGTATGACTTCAGGTAGTGGGTGAAATATAGGTAAGGTTCTACTCACAAAAACCTTTCTCCAAAAGACTTTTAGATTGGGCTGCTGTGTTGTTGTGGTTTAACACAGAAAGCAGCTGAACAGCACAGAGCTCCTCGCTCACTCACCCTCAAAAGGATGGGGAGAGAATCAGAAAAAAAGGTAAATTAATGGTTAAGGTAAAGCCACTTTAACAGGACCAAAAAAGGAAGATGAAATAATAACAACAAAAATAATAGAATATACTAAACAAGTCCTGCACAATCCAATTGCCGCCACTCACTGATGACCAGAATGTGTGCAAGCAGCAAATGCCACCTCACTGGACAATTGTCCCCAGTTTTATTGTTCAGCATGATGCTGTATAGTTGGGAATAGCCCTTTGGCCAGTTCTCAGCCACCTGTCCTGGCTGTGGCCCCTCCCAACTCCTTGTGCCCCCCATCCTCCTTGCCAGCAGGGTAGTATGAGAAGCTGAAAGGTTCTGATTTAGTGCAAGCACTGCTCAGGGCCAACTAAACCATCAGTGTGTTATCAAAGCATCTCATCCTAAATCCAAAAAAATAGCCCTGAACCAGCTACTGTGAAGAAAATTATGCCAGCCAAAAGAAGGAAATATGTCCCAAACTTGGTATTTTTTGTCCTCTTCAAATCTATCCATTGCTCTAATAAAAACATTACCTCTCTCTACAAACCTTGTGTTACTGAAATCCTCAGGGCATCAGGGCTACAGAAACACTCCTATTAAAAAGTCAAATGAATAATACATTAAGGAGGATTTCTCTGTAAATATGTCTTTCAGGTCTTGTATTTACTCACTTGTAAAAAAACATGAAAGAGAGAGCTTTGCTTTACAGCTCAAGGAAGGTGCAGAGAAAGATGACAAAGATGATAAAAAAGGGTTGAAGAGCAGCCCAAGGAGGAACAATTAAATAACCTTGGACTCACTTCCAGGATGAAGAGGTGGCTGAGGGAGTACAAGAAAGGTCTCTCACACTTCTGTCCCTCTCCTAAATGGTTTTCCCTTGTTTGACATCAAACCAACAGTCTGCAAGGAGCACTCCCAGAGCCACCCTCCTGGTTCCACTGCAAAATGAAAGAGACTGGGAATAAACTCAAGGGATGGGCTGCTGTCTATGGGCTTCACTCCCACCAATATATCCTTGTACTACCTCTCAAGGTATAAAACATTTGCTGACAGGTTCCTGCTGTGGAGCACAACTCAGTCAGGCTCCACTGCAGACTTATTGTTATAACCTTGGCCTGAAAACAAGATTTTAAAGGTATGGAGAAAATAAAGGCAGTGGAGGTAACAAACCTGTCTCAGGACTGTGGGAACATAAGATATGTCATGGAGAAGAGCCAGGATCAAGTGCAAGGTAGTGTAGACATAGCCAGGAACCATTCTAGGACAGGCAAAGAATGCCTGCTTTGATTAGGTATTAATAAACATTTTTAGGTGTTTCTCCACACAGCAACAACCTCACCTGTTGTCTGGAAGAGACCTGATTCTGGACAAGAAACAACCTACATGGAAGCCCAGGTAAGGACAGTCTACAGCAGCAAATGCCTTTTATTCCCCTACCTGTGGTCTGAAGACTCCCTTTAGAGGATGAAGTTGATTCCCAGTTCTTTATTCCAAGCTACGACTATTTTTTAAACTTTATTTTTCTGTGTTTCCAGACACTTCTACATGTGCTACATTTTGGCTATGAAAACATTTTGCTTCCTCTAGACAGACCAATGGACCTGTGCAGCTGTTTCTTCTCTCAGTCCCATAAGGGAACCTATCATCCTGCAGTAATGGAAACAATTCATTATAATAATCAAATCAGTGTTTCATTTATCAATTTGATCTCATTTTTCCTGGCCTGCAAAGGCATGTCTGGCATTTATCTGAGTGTTGGACATGCATCTGTGCTGTGTCCCCGACTGACAGGGCAATAATTCCTCTGGAGCATGTGCTTGGAGCCATGTCCCACCCTCTTTGCACATAGCAATAGGGCTTGTGGAGCTGCGTTCTGTTTTTATCCCTTGCTCCATACCTTTGGGTCAGTTTGAAGATCAGATTGAGGGCTCTGAGTATTTCATATTTCACAGAAAGACACTGACAGTAGGAGATGGAGACCCATCCCCACCTACAAAAGTTGTAGTTGCAATCACAACCCTTATTAGACCTTGAAGAATCCACACAAGTGAAACCTCTGTGTTGCTGCTGGACCCTACAAGCGCATGAAAGAAACCATTCCCCTGCAGCAAATCCACAGGTAACTTCTGTGGAAAGAGAAGGGGCAAGCACTGATCTCTTCTGTGGTAACCAGGGACAGGACCTGAAGGAATGGCCTGAAGTTGTATCAGAAGAGGTTTAGGTTTGATATTAAATAAAGGTTCTTCCCACAGAGGGTGGTCGGGCACTAAACAGGCTCCCCAGGGCAGGGATCACAGCACCAAGCCTGACAAAGCTTAAGAATCATTTGGATGATACTCTAAGGCACAGGACGTGACTCTTGGGGCTGGTCCTGTGCAGGGCTAAGGGATGGACTCAGTGATCCTTGTGGGTCCCTTCCAACTCAGCATACTCTGTGATTCTGCAATTCTGTGACTTGTTTTTCCTTTAAACTGTCAGTTCTGAAATAACCCACCCCAATGATTCATTTTCTTTGAAAGGGGGAAACTGAAGCAGGGATCTTGCTCTGGAAGGGAAGAAGACCCCAGATTCCCTGAGCTGGGTGCTTCATCCCCCACATCATCCCACTGTGCAGCAACCTAAGCCATACAATTTCTGTCTCTGCTTTCATTGGACAGGGGTGCAGAGGGCGGTTACAGAGAAAAAGCCCCAAAACCCCCTTTCAGCAGCTCGCGTGTAGTCTGCCAGCATCTGGACAGCCCACAGCTTCCCCTGCCTAAAACAATTCCCTCACCACCATCAAATATTCATTTCCTTGAAGGGGAGGGAGGCCAGTCGATTTTTGTGGAGAGGAAGAAACCAGTGTGCTTGACTGGAACGTGGGAGGAGGTTAATCATGAAAGATCAGGGTAAAAACGCAAAAGAAGACAGGATGTTATCTTCACCAGACATGGTTAGGAGCTTTGTTTGGATGTCAGAGATTTGGTCAATTAATTTTTTTGCCTTCCAGGAAAATTGTTCTGCAGGATTTTGGTTTGTGTCTGAAAGAAACAATCTTATTTCTAACTGTAGGCTTAAGATTAGAAGGTATGAGGGACATATGAACCCAATTCTGCATATTCAACAAGCATCAGGGAGGGAGTTTGCATCATTCCCTTCCAAGCCTGTCAACTCTGAAAACCAATGATGACAGGGTACTGCTGACTAGAAACAAAAAGTGTGAGGGAACACCAAGAGATGGCAATTTCAATGAAGATCATGTTTTAATTGCCATCTTTATTTCAATGGAATGCTGCTAGACCAATCAATAACAAATTGAAATCTCAGCAAGAAGAGGCAGAGCTTGTTTCACTGACCTCAACTTAGATGCCTGGAGACACCTGAGATGCCCAGGGTACCTGAGACATTCAGAGAAGGCTGGCAACATAGGACCTGTGCCTTTCTGGATGTCTGGCTGTAAGCTGAGCATGATACTCAGGCACATCTAACACTGCACTAGACACCTACAACAGAGCAACAGTCTGGCACCCTCCAAGTCCAGGCCCCCTTCCACAAAATCATCTCCATTTTATGCTGAGAATGTGACATTTAAGTGCAATCCAGCAAGACACGAGTCTGTAAATTCTGAGAAAAGTTAAAGAGCACTCTGGCACTTCCCAGCCAGCCAGATAGTCCCTCAAGTGAAGTATTTTACTACCTTTTATTTTAAGCTTTGCTTTAGCAAACATAGCGTGTCTGAATACAAATTATCACAAAGATCAAGATGTTCAGATCTGAAAACACCTCATGACAACTGTCTGCTTTAACCGTTGCATATTTTATTTTTGTTCTTTATAATCTAATTCCACCCACTAAAGGATTTCAGAAGCACTTGAAGGCAGTGATTCTATAGAGGATATTTGTTGGAACATATCTGCTCTAAAATGTAGCTGGGAATTATTAGATACTGTCCTGAAATAAATGTTCCTCATTAGACCTATGCTAATTCAGAGGATCATACAATTTTTAAACAAAATGGTATATGCAAATAGCATCTGTCTCATAATTAGAAAATGGCCCCAAGCCTAAAAATTCGAGTCTGAATCTAGATCTTACACTTCATGAACTGTCAAGAGCTCCAGGCTGGTGATCTTGCTGAATAAAACATCAGAAGGAAAAACAGAAATAAGACTAATACAGAGGCCCCAGGGTCTCTGATGAGCCCAACAGACAAGTCAGGTGTGGAGGCACAGGTACCAGGTAAATTCAGTGATAAAGAGAAGGAGTTCATACATCAATTCTCTATCAGCTGAAAGAGATAACTGCAGATGTACCATAATCATCCACTGGGCCTTTCACCATATAACTGGCATTTCTGTCCTGGTGCATCAGCGATGGGGTGGTGTATGGTGAGGACAGAAGGTGGACACTCACATCTTCCCAGGAATGGGAAAGTTCACAGAGCTCCAAGTCCCTCACTTTCCTCCCCACATCAGCTGGCAGAGCAGATGTTCTTACATTGCATAGATTTGCATACCATAGATTTACACCAGCCTGCTTCTGTTCACAGAAGATATTTAAACCCGAAGGAAACAGCGCTTTGGGATGTGGAGCTGACAGCACAGACTGAAAAAAACTCCAGAGGCTGAAGTAAACCTGTTGCATGTGGTGTTGGTACCCATGGAGGATTAGGTCCAGACTGGAGCCTGCTCTTCAAGAAAGGCATGAACGAGAAAAGAATGGCAGGAAAGACCTCAGAGGCCAAGAAAACATCATATACAAGGTAAAGCAGACTGAGTTGGAGCATTTTACTGTCAAGACAAAACAAATTCAGAGCAGGCAAGGGGGTGCCCACTCTCTGAGAGTTACTGGACGAAGGAAAATTATAATAGCCAAACACAGTTTCCTTTGATACTTCAGCCTCCAGGAACTTGTATTTCCTGGACTTCCTAAGCCAGAAAGGACCTGCTGGAATTTAATAAGTCTCAATAGATTTTTATCTGTGTATAAGTGCTTTGTGAACCTGCCTAAACTTTCAGCATTCACGACATTCTCCAGTGAGAGGTTTCATAACTCAATTACAGGTCTTGCATTCTGCATCAAGAACTTCATCTGAATGTTTGTTTGAACCTATTTCTTTCATATAACTTGATGATAATTTGGTGTTCTTGTGCTAGAAAAGACCATAGGCAATCATCTCTTACCTGTTGTCTTAATGGTGCTCATGGACTTTTATAGTTCTGCATCACACAATAAGAAGTCAGGGGCTTATTGTGATGGATTTGGATTGCATGTTAATGAAAAATCATCTTTCTAGTGGTAAAGAGAATGAGATGGTGAAATAGATTGTATGGCAGGAGGATTAAGCTTGATTGCATGTGTCAAGAAGGCAGACAATCAATGTTGTTCATGGTGCATTTTACCCCATTCCAAAGTAAATATCCACATTGAGTCAATTAAATTGCACTTTAAATTCCACAGACTATTGACTGGATCTCCAGTGACAATCATGAATCTTCAGCAGCCTCCTCACAGGAAGACAGCTGAAGTTAGAGGAGAAAAATCCAACTCGTTTGAGTCAACCCAAGGCAAAGTAGGTCTGACAAACTTTCATCTTCAGCAAAACTGTAAAATCATTAGAAGCCACTAAAATGTCATGATGATGATTTGATGTTATGGGTTTAGCAAAGTAGGCCTAAATTTAGGCTTTAAAGTTCAGAACAGCCCTAGGATTGTCAGCTGACTTGAGCTGAGCTGAGCTAGCTACCAGCTGACTTCCTTTAGCCAATAAAATTGTATTCCATACCATACTACATCATCTCAAAAGGTGCAATGGCTCTGCCCAACAGGATACTCCTTCCTTTCCCAAATCTCCCGGGACCTGAGGGATCAACAACTGATCTTCCCTCAAAGTACATGAAGGGGCAGTCACTGATTTTAGGAGGGCTTAGCTCACTCAAAATTATTTTCCCAGTGGAAATGGCTAAAAGATGCCTTTGACAGGCATCACCATCTCAGCAAAGACACAACCAGGATTCCACAGCCCATATCCACATGAGTATTTGGGTTCCTCAATCACAGCTACATTAACAGCAGTAGAAAGATGAAGCCTCCACAGTTCCACATGTGAGGCCCCTCATGGAGCTGATTCCTCAGTCAGTGCCATTACTATGACTAATTCCATGCAAGCTGGTTAATTCACCACCTCTCCATTCCTTGCAGGTACATTTCATTATCCCTACATTTAATTAGCTAGATCTAAAGATATGTTCCTTTTTTTTTCTTCTTTTTTTTTTTTTTGTGAATAATGGCTACTGTTAAATCTATGTACCATAATAATGGCAGTTAATTTGAACAGGCCATTTAAAAGCTATTGTATTAACCTCAGGACAAGCTCAATTGACATGCAGAAGCCTTTTATAAACTGGTACTCCCTGCACTATCATCAATTATCTCCTAATTAAACAACAAAATTTCCTTGCAATGCCCCAGTTAGACATCATTACTAAACATTTTGCCATCACTTAGTGGATTAATGTTGTTAATTAAACAACTTGCAGCATGGAGTCAGGATCGTGGCATGATACTTGAAATGAGGTGTGCAAACCTTTATAAGTTGTTTGAAATCAAAGCCTGCCTGGCTTGTATTGATAGAAAGGATTACTTTGAAAATCAATAGCTTTATTCTGTTATTTTTCCCCATCTGGGTGAATGAAAACAAAGTAACTGCCCACAAAC
>JAWWEV010000043.1:2479577-2499197 GCA_035583235.1 Hafferia zeledoni | reverse complement strand
TACTTTGAAAATCAATAGCTTTATTCTGTTATTTTTCCCCATCTGGGTGAATGAAAACAAAGTAACTGCCCACAAACTCCTAACAAATTGACATTAGAAATGTCGGCTTTTCCATGCCCAGAGAAGAGACACCTCATTTGTTCAAAGTCTTCAGGTGGTGGGAGATTGATGATTTTACAAGGATTTGATCAAGAATATCCCAATGACTTTTCCATCAGTGAGAAAATCTGAATCCCTGAGTTTTTCCTATGCACCTTCTGGGATGTCACTCCATACTGGTGCCTAATTTCACCTCTAACAGGGAATCCCTGCTGCACTGTTTATATGCTATTACATCTACTAAGGTGTTTGAGGATGATTTCTTTCGAACATCAGGCTAACCTGCTCCAGGGGGTGACCAAACCCAGGTGCTAGTGCTGTGATCACATGAATATTTCTAAATCCAATCTACCTCCAGGAAATTTGTGAGTTTGCAGGTCTGGCTTCAGCAGCTGCCAGCTTTCCAGTTAGTGATGCAGACTGTGAAAAGCTCTTTTAGGATATCTGAGATTCCTCTTTGGATCTGTACGGGGGACTGTTCATGTGTCCCAGTGACCCTGATGACTGTGTTGAGACTCAAATGCATGACAGCAAAGGGCAAATCCAAATCACTGTTCTTCTACCCCAGGAAGCAGTAGACCAACGACCTGCCAGTGAAAAAACATCTGAGAAAAACATGATCAGGTGGTAAGGTATTTTTCTGTCCTGAGCTGTGTGTGAGGATGTGCAGAGGGTTCAGATTTGTATTCAGATAAAGCGATCACAGTGAAACTGAAACTCCCTGCATGATAACTAGTTCTGATTAATGTCAAGGATGTTGCCTGAATTATTATAAATGCTGAGGCACCTACCAGAAGAAAGAGTGTCCCAGACTATGGTTGGTTGGATGGGGCCCTGAGCAACCTGATCTAGTGGAAGGTGTTCCTGCCCAAGGCAGGAGGGTTGGAACAACCTGATCTTTAAGGTCCCTTCCAACACAAACCATTCCATGATTCTATGATTATGTTATTGAGTAGCACTCCAAATACACTGATGAAGTGGCATGCACACTCTCCACTAGAAGGCAGTCATTAAATGTCATTTAATTTGCAGGTGAGGACCTTGACTTTTCACTTCATCTGCCCCGCTGGGTTGAGCAGTGGCTCCTCCTTTCTTCTCTCTGTGTCCAACTGAGCGCAGAAGGATTCAAAGTGAAAGTCACACACACACATACACATATGAAAATGATCCCTTTGGTTTTTCTGTGGTCTACAGTTTGACCACCAAACTGCTTTGGAAGACTGACACCTGACTGAGTCTCCAGCAGGTTGGTTGGGGATATCCTGGTTATCCATCTCTAGTCTGTGGTGGCCATTGGTGTGCTCACTGCTCTAGGATGCCACTGTATGAACCCAGGCCAACATGGTCAGAGGTCACATGAATTAGAACTAAACCTACACATCTCCAAACGAGAACTTCTTGCCTTCCTTTCAGCCTCACATGTATCGTCATCCCCTGCTTATTATAGTGCCCAGTGCTCGGTCACAAGTGATCACTTCCCCTTTCTCCCTTTACTCTGCAGAGCGTTGCACAAACACAAACCAGGCCCTACTCAAAGGGAGCAAACTGGTCACAAGGAGGCTCTAAGCTGTTTAAACAAAGGGCACAAGCTCTTGCTAGCGGGCTCGGCAGAGCAGCCAGATGAAAAGCAGACAAACAGATCTGTGCAATAATAAAAGTGATGCCTCAAAGTTTGTGCTATGATTCTGTGTTTGGGAACACTTGGGAAGGTCAGACAGGAGCAGCCACCTCTTCCATAGCCCCACAGTCCTCAGTAGAAGCAGCAAAAGTAAAATTACATCAACTCTATTTAAGCTGCAAGGAAACAGTTGTGCCACTCCAACCTGGGATAAGGCTCTAATTGTCAATTCTCTCCACCTCCTGCTCCACATCTTCTAGATTATTTCCCCCAAAACAGATGCTGACCTTCTGAAACGTCTTCTACATTATCTCTAGCAGCACATATCTGTGCCCATCTCTGCAATTGTTCTCATTTTCCCTTTTGTCCATCAGTCTTCTCAGCTGAGGGAGTGGTGGTGACTCAGACAGAGTGCTGAGATACCCGAGCAAGGACTAAAGTTTCAAACCAGTCTATCCATTTCCACATTTCTTTCACAAGGCTGTACAGGAATAACAGCCTGGAACAGGTTCCCTGGCTCAGTGATGTCCTTGGTATAGCACAGCATGGTCCCCTCATTTCCAATAGCTGGACAAATGCAACAAGAACATTTTCAGAACTGATAGTGACACTGGTGGAGAATACAAATATTCATATGCATAAATACTCACATAGGCAGATGGGACACAAGACTGTTCTGTTACTGCAGCTCTTCTTTGTCATCTGGGCATCTCTTTTTATATCTTTAAGTTGCTGTCACCTCCTGCTTGTCCTGCTGCTGCAGGTGACAAGGCCCTAGCCTTGGTTTTAGATGTAGACACCTGTGGTGGTATCCTGGGGTGTCTGGGGGTGTATATATGTAGCATCTTTTGATACCCAATGTAGATTACGCCCTTGCTACAGCCCTGCATCTAAACATTTCTGCAGAGAACACATGGATATGACTTGGCAGTGTTAGGTTAACAGTTGGACTCAATGATGTAAAAGTATTTTTCCAGTCTAAATGATTCTGTGCATGAATATGGATTTGTATGCATAAATATCTTGGGTTTTGTCACTTGTGTGCGTCTAGATTAATGCACAATGGTTTGACTATTTAGTTTTCTGGCTCTTAAAAAGCATGGGTTTTTACTCCTAAATTAAGCTCAACCTGCATCTTGTGTTACTCTCCTAGTAAACCACAAACACAGACCAGTCCATGTAATTTTGTGTTTCAGCACATTCCCTCTATCCCCAAACTCAAAAGAAATAACCCCTTGAATTAAACTCATGCAAGTATTCCTACTGATCCAGCCTTCTGAAAAGACTGGAGATGTGCCTGCTGTGGCTTAAATAAGAACAATCCTTCCCAAATCAATGAACTTTTTGTGGCTTCATCTTCTTGACAAGTTGGATCTGAATTAGACTGGCAGTTCATCACGGAAGTGAAATTCGACATGAATTTCAGAAGCCAAAGACATAACTCCTGAAGGGAGTATATACTGCCTTAGTATCACAGATGTTATTTAGCATTTATATTTCACTAGAACTTTGATACAGACCATGGTGAAAAGCTTTCATGATGGTACATTTCAAGACCTGTATAAGTGGCAGTTGCTGTGCCAAAGAGCTTAAATATTGAAATAAAAAAGAACTGGGGGAAGAGCGGGACTTTACTGGAAAGAAATTATAAAACCAGATGCACAGTCTTCATACTCAATGCTTAATGTACTGACATTACAAAAAGTCAGGGTCTCATGTACCTCATGACCTTCCAATTGCAGTATTGAGCTGATTCCCTGTTACTGAACATGCAATGGCCTAGGAAATAACATGAATTAAGAGTTTGTGCAGTGACATTTTTAAACATTCACTGACTTTTAGGGAAAGCCCACAATGAATATTAAGCAAACCCCTGTGATTGCCTGGGCTGGTGGGTAGGACTTGACTTTCTCAGTTATGTGCTGTGACCTTTCAAAATAATTTTTGTCACTGCATGATTCTTCTGGTTCTTCAGCCTTATGCACTCTGGGACTTCAAGAGATTTAAGGCCCTTCTGCTCCTACTAAATGGAGCCCTGAATTCCCTCACCTGGAAAAGGACTTTTGCCTAATGCCACTATGCATGGAAGAGTGCTCAGAAATTACAAGAGCATTTCAGTGCAAACCAGAGGCACCAATGAAAAGAATTGCTGGTTTCAATAGTTACTACTGAGGCATTCAGTGTTACAGCACCTCAATGCCTTACAGAACACCCAGATTAAGTCCAAATCTGCAAGGCTGTACAGAAAGATAAAACATAAAGCTTCCTTATCACCAAAGTCCCACTTAAGCCTTCAAGTACAACTGGAGTGCTGCACTCGCCTCCTGTGTGAAGTACCTTCTATAATACAGTCATTTAATTTCAGGCCATGTTTGAGCTTTTTCTTATATATCCTGAAGGAAATCATAGATCAACCACTTGGGATCAGAAGGTAGAAAAAAAATTGTAGTTTTGCTTTTCCTCTCTGTCTTTTGTTTCTTCTCTCATTAGCAGCACTGCTGAGCAGACTTCCAGCCACCTAATCTTCTCTCTAAGAGCTCTAAGAATCAGACAAAGCTGGAGGTGAAAAATGATTCATATACAGTCATGTTCGTCATTGTCTGGAAAGCAAATTGTTCAAATCCGCCAGAGACAAAATAGCTTGAGCTGACACTGTGATGACCTACTTTTAATAATAAATGAATGCTACAGGACAGGGTATTGGGGGTAAATGTCTAAGGTCCCTGGACCACAGCTAGGAGATATCCTACAGAAAAGATGTTCTGGGGTCTTTTCACCCCTCAGGTTCTGACCTTCTCCAGAGAAGGTCATGATGTAGTACCATAGCTTCATTTGTTACTAACACATAACAAGAGCACTGAAGGACATAGAATCATTAAGGCTGGAAAAGACCTCCAAGACCATCAAGTCCAACTTTCAGTGAAGCATCCCAGGAAGAATTTCATGCCAGGGGTCCAGAAGACTTGAATCCAGTTGTTAGGTTATCCCAAAGTTGCATTTTTTGTTGCTGTAGTGACAAGTACAATACACAAAGGCTATGATCTAATGCACAAAGAGTGGCTTCAGCCCTTCCTCCCCCATATCTGTGCTGTCACAGAACAGCTCCTTGAAATAGCTACAAGAACTTGATTCAGCTGAGCTCAGATATTTCTGCACTGAACTGTGAGGCAGCAGCAACGGCATCCCCAAAACCAGCCCAAGTGAGACAACATCCTCTGCGTTCACACCTCCCCACGGCAAGCCCGTGCTGTACGTGAGCTCTGCCTGTCCCTCCCTCACTGCCCCCTCCCCTCTTCTCACACTTCATGGCTTAGGCAGGGTACAAAAGGTCACCTACAGCACTCACCTGTCCTTGATTTCTTTCCTTTTTTTTCTCCTCTGATTTTCTAACATGAGTGTGGAGTTTCTGATGCTTTTGTCCACCACGCCATGCCCCTCGATCACAGCAGAGATGAGGTCACACCAAGCAGAGTTCTGTTTCTAGGGGACTGATGGAATGACCTTCATTCATTTATAAGGAAATAGGTAATGAACAGTGGGCACACAGAGAAGCCACAGCCATGAAATGCTTGGAGATCTTCCTTTTATTTCTTCCTTTGCTGAAATCTCATTTCTACTCCTGCTAGCAAAGCAATGCCTCACACATTTGGGCATCTAAATGGGTTATAACCAATTTGCTGTTGCCAATGCCAGTAAGAGAGGGTTGTTGCTTATCTTACTTTTAGATGCCTTCCTAAAGTTCCATTTACTCAGGACATTTCTCCAAGTACCTCCTCTTGATCCTAGCTGAGAACTCTGGATCATCTACCTCTGAGGATCAGCTCTCCTGGCTGTCAGAACTGGCCTGAGGGCACTTGATTTTCACAGGGAAGCTGACACATTTGGCATCATCTAATTTTGTTCTTTTCCATGGTGCTGAAAATTGAGTTCATCATGTCTCTTGCAAGGTGTCCCAAAGCTGAGCTCATTGATGGAAGAAGTATCCTGGATATTCTTCCAGGGAATAGAAGTTACTGTGGAAAGTCAGCATTTGGAGAATTTTATGGCCAGAGTAGAAAGGATCACAGAATCCCAGAACAAATTAGGCTGGAAAAAGCCTCTGAGATCATCAAGTCCAGTCTATGACTAAACACCACCTTGAAAATGAAGAATTACAGAATCAATTAATACAGAATCACAGAAGCAATTAAAAATGTGTGACAATGATGTGACAATGGTTCCCTTACTCAGACCCTGGTGTGTTTCCATCAGCCAGCCCTGATGGTAAATGCACTCACATCAGACACTTTCATAGCACTGACAACAAAGCGTTTTGACCTTTCACCTTAACCACTAAAAGAAAGCAAGCCAGCAAACCCACTCCTCACCCAGAACATTCACCACACGGAGGTCAGGCTTGTAATGTTACTGTCAGCAGCCTCTGCTCACCCCAGTTTATGTCAATTCTGCAGCAGAGAACAATTTCTGGGAAATGTAGAAGGAGCGCACACACCTCGGCACCCAACTGAACAACTCAGTACTAGCAAAATTTCACTGGGAAACAACACTGTGTGCTCGTATCCTTGCTTCTTGTGAATAGATCAGCTCATGAGAATTAGCAAGTGAGCTCAGGTGAGAAACACAGAGAGAATTCAGAGAAATAAAACAAGGACCTTCGCAGGTCATTTTTGGCTCACACCTGCTCGTGGGGAGGTTACAGAGGAGAGGTAAAACATGCAGAAGTGGCTGAGACTTGAGTGGGTGGTCCCAGCTAGGAGGTGACACTGGTAAAACAAGCACAGGAGCAGATCAGTGGTCATTTTGCAGCACCAAGGAGGTGCCTCAGCACACAGTGGAATAGCAGGATGGAAGGGGAGCAAGGGGCTGCTCAGCACACCCACGTTGGGTTGTGAGGGAAGCAAAGTGGGCTAAGTCAGGGTCAGCAGGCTCAGCCCAGCACACCTTCCAAACTGTGTCTAAACCAATGAAGACTTCTTTCAAAGCCTTTCTTGTAAAAAGCATTACTGAGGTAGTGAAGACCCCTAATGAGCATTTGATATCAACTGGGTGAAGGATTCTGCATGGTGCTTACCTCATCATCAGTGCGTGCATCTACCAGTTCCTTCTGCAGTTCCTGGAGTTTTGCCCATGCTAAATCAGCTCTTGCTTTGTCTAAGTCTTCACCACCTGGAGTGGTTTCCATCATTCTTTACACAGGGGGAGTTAGGCACTGGTTTAGGTTGCCCAGAGAAGCTCTAACTTTCCCAAGCCTATAAGTGTTCAAGGCCAGGTTGGAAGTGGCTTTGAGCAACCTGGTCTAGTGGAAGATGGCCCCACCCACGGCAGAGGGTTGGAACTACATGATCTTTAAGGTCCCTTCCAGCCCCAACCATTCTATGATTCCATGATTTTTTTGATTAACTCATGCCACGACTCAGGAAAGACGGTGGGACAAGTCTCCACCTTCTCCTCTACCAGACCTGACCTGTCAGTTCTCACCACATGCCTCCCAGACATGTCCAAGTGTGAAAGACACCTTGAAAGAAGATGTCTGGGGACTCATAATGTGGGATGTGTGACTGGTTACCCAAGAGCCAGATGTTGCCCTTCTGTGTGTCAAGGCCTCAATCCCTTGTCTATAAAAGAGGGAAGGCTGTTCCTTTTCAGTTCACAGTAAGGATAAATACATTAAAAACTAGGAGATATTAATATAAGAGTTGTGAAAACCTCTGGTCCTGCCCCAAACAACCTGTTCTGTTGGGCTTTCCCCAACTAGATTATTTGCTGTTAAGAGTTGGTTTCTTTCAGGGCCCAGAATGAGCAGTTTCTATATTGCACACTCAGCACTTTTGCAATTCTAACCGCTTTGACTTACTGCAGAGTATAACTCAGAAGCAATTAATTAATTAATTAATTAATGGGACAACAGTCATTTAAGATACACATTTTTATTAGCATGATGGTGTCTTATTGCTCTTTCTGGCAAACTGTTTTAACTGTGTGTCTGCTGAAACTGCACAGATTATAATAATAAAAATGAAAAACTTCTTGAGATTCCTGGGAGGAGGTTCTAAACCTGTTGTGAGTACATGATCAGCAGATCAAATGCAAGAGCCCTTACCAGCTATCAGTTTGAAGGAGGTGCCTGTGTTTCCAAGGAGAACATCTCTCCCACCTCAACAAGTTTCATCAGCATCTTCCCAGACATGACACTTATTTCAGATTTCAGTTATGCTGCAGCTTAAATGTTGGCACAAACCTCAGCTGTGGGAGGACACCATGATGTGAGTTCTCAGCAGCAAGGCTCAAAACTCAGACATTCTGGTCCAAAACTGGGAAAAAAAAAAAAAAAAAATCAGCCTTCCAGTCATCTTGCCCTTAGAATAACCTCTAGAGGGGTACAAACTTCTGTGCTCAATACCAATGAAGGTTACAAAGAGAAAGGTCAGCATATTTGAAATCTTGCTGATCTCTTAACCTCTGTGACCTCTCTGAGCAATGACTTCTGCTAATTTAAACTAAAAGGTCTTTTAACTGGCAAGACAGTAAATTACAGAGGTTATATAAATACATAATAAAACCAGCCCAATGTAATTTGGTTGCTCAAAGAGGTTGTGGACTCTCCATCCTTGAAGAGATTCAAAAGGTGTGTGGACATGGTCCTGAGCAACCAGGTCTGTGTGGCCCTGCTTGAGCAAAGAGGTTGGACAGGATGACCTCCAGAGGCCCCTTCCAGCATTGACTATTCTATGACTGTGATTTTTAAGCTGACTTTTGACTGTTGATTTTGCTTTGTATTTCCCTGTGAAATTAGTTAATATTATCAGAGGAACCAAGAATTGCAGACTATGCCAGTGGTCCTGCAACCTCCAAACCAGGCAGTTTGTCTTTGAGGGTAGTCAACAGCCTATATCCAAGCATAGGAATAGTCCAAGCTTGGAACTGTCTTTCCATATTCCCCATTTCAGAGAGAATTACTAGAGATGGTGGTTCTGTGGAGAAGTCAGCAAAGGGGTATTGCTTTCACACAAGCAATGGGGAACTGTTCTCCAGGACGGGAGAGGAACTTTTAATCACAAGTGACTCTGCATTTTCCCAGCAAGTTCAAAACAGCACACACCTCTCATGCAGGGTGAACCAGAGCATGTTGCCACACACCATGACCTTTTTGACTTTGGGGAGGTTTTCACCTACTCCTATCTCTCCACCATCCACCTGACCTCTTCCCCACCACCACTGTGATCACTCAGCCCTTCACGTGGCCATTTCCTGTGAAAATGATGCCTCTTACAGGCAAAGGGTAACCCCTTTCTTCATTTGGGGTTTGTTTTTTTTTTCTTTTTTTCAGTTTTGCTTTGTTAGTTTTTCCTAAATCCAGACTGTTTTGTTGCTTTGGCTGAGAGCACAATGAGGTGATCAGTTGAGTCAGCAAAGTGAGGAAGCATAACCTAGAATAGGGAGGCAGGAGACAGGCAGAGTGTTGGAACCAGTAGGTGAGTGGCTTTGCCTCCCTCAGCCTGTATCTGGTTAAACTGATTATTTCAAATGCTGCTGACAAATTGTAGTGTTGAGCCCAAAATGACTGAACGGGGATAGAGTAAAAGCTTTGAAACTTCATAAAATCACAGCTGACCAAACTTTATTGATGGGGGACACACTTAGCTCTGTCTGTTTGGTTGATCCTTAGTGTGAGACTTGGTTGATCCTTGGTTTAAAGCTGCAGCACCACCAGTGATAGGACTAGCATCACAGTTGGTTTATTTCTCCTCATAGCTTGGAAGGGACAACACATACCTCCAGTCAAGTTATTCCAAGAATGTAAAATCAGGCTGGACCCTTTAGAAAGATACTGGCATAATTACTCAGGGTTTTCTGATGAAGCCTGGGAGATGTGCACCGTCACACAGTATTTTGCAAGTGGTTTGATTTGCTCACTGCACTTCCTGTCCTCTTCTGGGGAGGCCAGGGGACTCCCAGGCTGGAAATGTGTAAAAACTAGCTGGACAGACAGCTCATGCAAAAGGGTGTTGCTGTGGTAGAAGAGATGAAGTGACTTCTCTGCTCCTTTATAAGCCCTTTTGTTTTTGGCTGCTACAAGAGACTGAAATGTAAACGTTGTGATAACGTGCAGTGCACACTTTGGGCAGAAATGGAAACCTTTGTGGGGAAAAAGAAAGAAACAAAAAGTACCGAAAACCTGAAAATAACGTACCCTGCTATATTTTCTTCTTTATTTTTCACATGCATTGACTCATTAACTGGGTTTCAATGAATTCAAAGCAAAGACCAAGAGGAATACTATATTTTCTTTTGCAGCGGTTATTAACATGCTCCTTTGTCATTTTCCCCACCACCCCTCCTTTCAATTGACAATAATTTGCAAACAACTATCCTTAAAAAACAAACAACAGAGACCAAATACTTTGAGAATGAAACTCCTCAGAAAGGCCCATTGCCCAGGCAAAACACTCAATCAGTTTGTATTTTTTTTTTTTTTAACTGAAAATGTGGGTGGTTTTCAAATACAGGAAAGAAAACACCACGACTTGTGGTGATATTTTCCACCAGAAAGATGCAGCTTGAAGGGCTTTTGGTTTCCAGATACCTACACCCACTGGAGTGGCCTCATCTGTTGTAGAAGGCGATGCCTGATTTGTTGTACAAGGCAAGTTAAATGGCAATAACAATATACAGCAGTCAGTGTGTGTTTCAGTGGAAGCTCTGTGTCAGCTGCGTAATTATCCTGTGTCTGGGTAATTAATATGGCAGCTGTCTCCCAGACCACAGCACTGCTGCCTTCAGATATGAAAAGAAAAGCTGCTGTGAAAAAAAAGAACTGGAAAGAAGTAGAATATCTGTTATCCCCATCCCTGGTGGATGGGATCCAGCAGAAGATGTCCCTGCTCATTGCAAGGAGATTGGATTAGGTGGCCTTTAAAGATCCTTTCCAATCCAAGCCATTCTGAGATTCTGGGACCCCATAACAAGAAGTGGGTTTAAATCCCAGCAAGGAAGATTTTGGTTACACATGAAGGGCAGTGAATGACATTGTTGGGACAGGCAGGTATGGAGCTGTCACCAGAGGTCTGGAGTGACAAGATGGGTTAATGCTCCTTTGGAAAGGGCTCATGTTGATTTTTCTTTGCAGCAGGGGCTGGAAACCTTGGTTTGTCTTGCCAAGGATTTTTTCTGATCTGAAGCCTTGTTGTTGCACAGTCAGGTGATATTCTGGTGGACAACACAGGCTGAAACCTTTTTCTGCCAAATTGAAGCTAAGTGGCCTGTTTGGTGTGTGATACATGGAAACTAATCCTAAGGCTAAATATTTTCACGTCTGCAAAATAACTGGCTGGTGTGTCATGCTCTGTCTCCCAGATCATAGAATCCTAGAATCTTAGGATGGTTTGAGTTGGAAAGGACCTTAAAGATCCTCTAGTTCCAACCCTCTGCCATGGGCAGGGACACCTTCCACTAGACCAGGTTACTCAGAGCTTCATCCAGAGTGGTCTTGAACACCTTCAGGGATGGAATCTGATCTATGTTGGGAAAGGCAGTATCAAAAGGGGGCAGGGAATGAGGGAGAGATATGGACTGCAACCCAGCTGGGGATATGCCACTCAGATGCCCAAAGCTTGCACTGAATCTGACTGCAGGTGGATATGATGGTCCTCCAAGCATCACATTCCTGTGCAAATTTTAGCAACAGCATCAGCAACCAATCGAGCTGAAAACTGAAGCTTGGGATGGGAATATAAAGGGTTTTAATTATCTACAGCTCACCTTCACTTGGGGTGGAAGAATCTCTTCTGTATGCCTGCAGTATCAACATCCAGCATAATGGACTCTGACACAGACAGGAAGGATGGATGTGTAAGTTAATGGAGTGTGAGCAATTTAAATGTAAAATCATCTGCCTCATGAAATGTCTTTTTCTCTCCTGCTGGTAACAAGAATAGGTATTATAGTCAGCTCTAATTGTTCAAGGAAATAGGGAAAAGCCACACTTTGAGAGCAGTTCATCACGACTGATTTCCAAAGTTCCAGCAGCCCTTCCCTTTGCTTTGCCTTGACTCCATTTTCTTTATTTTATTGCATACTTCACATTTTAGATATCAGCATCAAGGGCAAAATGATCACAATGGTATTCAAAGAATCATCCCAGCTTGTTCAAAGTGAACATTTACAAGTCCTAAAATTTCTAAATATCTCATTTTGGTCATCTCAAACAAAACACCTTTCACTGGTGTAACAAGGCCAGGTGTCATGTTCTGCACCTGTAATTGTGCATTGACCTTTAGGGAAACACTATTTGAAATACTTCACCAGAGCTTTTGGAGCCACAGAAGGGACCCAAACATGGTCTTGTGTCTTTTATGGGTATATCAGGGAGGTAAGAAGAACATCTGTAGGTCTCCTTCATATGGATGCCTTAAGCACATTGATTTGTCTGTTGGCAGCAGTGAAGCCTGTAAGTCTTACAGAGCTGATGTGGTCCTGGAGGATGTGGGGATTTACCACTGTCTTTTCCAAAATTCCTTGGCACCCACATTTCTAGGGTTCTCTTTCCTTCTTGTTT
Organism: Hafferia zeledoni; assembly: GCA_035583235.1. NCBI lineage: Eukaryota > Metazoa > Chordata > Aves > Passeriformes > Thamnophilidae > Hafferia > Hafferia zeledoni. The sequence goes on along the minus strand of JAWWEV010000043.1, from coordinate 2,486,925 downwards.
CTTCTCCCAGGTTCCCAGGCCAGTTTCCTGCTCTAGATCCACCTGTCCACAACCCCAATCAACACACCACTGGGCTGTAAACCCGTCACATATGATGAAGCCACAGGACCATTGGAGCTGAGTTTTGCTGAGGGCAAAACCTATCTCTGACACCCTTAAAGCCCTGAGAGGGGTGCACCAAACAGGCACCACTTCCACCTGTCTTTGTTTCATACACCAACCTTGTCTGAGGTTGGATCTGCCTGGAAGAGGGTTGTTTCAAACACCCATGGCCAAGAATGTAACATGATGAGACAGATGAACAAATGAGGAAAGACTCCCCTGCTGATATTCCCTGTGCACCCATCAGCAAACCTCCCCTGCCAGCCAAACCACAAGGCTCTGCAGCCTGTGAAAAAAAAATTTAAAAAAAATTTAAAAATCAGGTTGTCCTAATTATTTCATTATTTTGGATGAGCATTTCTTTGCAGCCACGGTCTCCCTGTCTGCAAGAGGGAACCCGTGCCTCCAGTCCTAAGGCAGGGTCCTGTGCAGAAATGGACAGGATGCTCCACTCGAGCCCCCGGGACTGCTACGTTTTGGGAACGAACGGAGAGGAGACCCGGGGACTCGGGGGCGGGGAGGGGACGCAGCGGGGCGCGGAGCGGGGTGGTGCCGAGGAGGAGGAGGAGGAAGAAGAGGCGACGAGGGCAGCCCCGGCAGTGGCGACGGGCGGCCGGGGTGCGCTGCTTTCGTGCGGGGGCGTGGGGTGCAGAGCCGAGCAAAGCCGAGCCGAGTTGGCTGTGCCGGGTGGAGCTCAGCAGAGCCGGACGGGACTAGGCTCAACCCAAGCCGAGCTCAACTGAACAAGGCTGAGCCGAGTCGAGCTGAACTGAGCCGAGTCGAGCTGAGCTGAGCTGAAACGGGCTGATCGGAGCCGCGCTGCGCTGCGCGGGCAGCAGGTACCGCCGGCGGAGCGGAGCGGGATGCGCGGGGGATGCGCGGGCAGAGCGTCCCGCTGCGGGGAGATGTGCCGGGGGCCGGTGGGAAGCGGGTGGGATCCCTGGAGGTGGTGAGGCAGCCCCGAGAAAGTTTGGGGCATGACTTGGTGCTGTCGGCGTTACGTTGTACCCGGACGCTGCGCTTCCCTCTGTTACGAGATTTTAAACCTGGCAACTTGACATTTATCCTAAGAGGGTTTTTTCATTATTTTTGTTTCCTTAAATGAGAGTCTAAATTGCTTTCAGCTTATACACCTGATGTCTTTAGCGAGCGTTTGTGGTTTCACCATGACATTTTCCTGCCTTTTAAAAACACTGTTGTTTTCTCCCATGTCCTTTCATGCAACAGAGGGGAAAGTGAGAAACACAATTAAAACCGACTGTAAATAAAGTGTTATTCAACTGCACGTGAACAAACGGGGGAAAATATAGAGGGAAAATACTTTTCCTCTGCTAGATTTGGTGATGTTTTGTAGGTGTTTCTTGGTTACAGTATGTGATAAAATAGCCAGATAGAAGTCTAGTTTTAGAGGCAATTTGGTATCTCAGCAGCTGGATATATAATTTTCGGATCGAGTTTGTAATGTTCTACATTCCAACATAAGTTGGAAAGCAGATTTGAGCGGTAAAGAGAAATGAGCTGCCTCCATCCCTCCTCCGCTCCGTAGTGTTTGAGCTGCGTTTCCTTTTGAAGGAGTGGACTCGGAGCTGCTGGAAACCTGGATTGTTCCCTGCATGCACATTGAATGCTAATGAAGTTAAACTTTTGGGTGTAATCGAATCCTTTTAAATTGCAGCTCCGAGACAAGTAAGTAACTTCTCGGCTGTACTTCAGTCTCCAGTAGTGTGATACTTTTCAGGGGGGGGAAGCTTTTTATCCGCTACATTTTTTAATTTCCACCGATGAAAGAACAGTAGCAAGAAAACCGACTCCAGCAGCTGAAAGCCACTCAATTGAGTCGTGCTAACAGCAGATTATTTAGTAGGGTTACTAGGGCAGGAAGAGATAAAGTTTCACTGAACTTGCTATTAAAAAAATAAAAGGCTGGGGGAGAAGCAGAACTATTTGCAGTGAATAGGGCAGTGTTCAGACTTTTGTATCTTTAAGCAGCCAAGTCCTTGAGGCGCTGGACATGTGGGTTTTTTATGTTTCTTTTTTTTATACTTCTGTTAGATTGAAGGAAGGACTCCACATCCCCATTGAGACTGTCAGGCATTCCGAGTTTCTGGGGACTGTGCTTTAGGAGCTGAGTTAAGGACCAGCAAAGAGCACCTGCTCCAAGGAGGTTCTGTCCCACCTGGTTGTGGTGGAACAGGGCTGCATTCAGCTGGAAGTATCAGATGGGCTCCTGGAGTTCGTGAACCTGCCATTGCCTAAACACTTTAACATCAGAGTTGAATACAAATCCCAATTATTGTCTCCATCTCTTTTTTAGTGTCTAGGCTGGACACAAGACATTGATGACCACCAGTCTTGATTTGCCAAGGCTCCCTGAGCCATGCTGAGCTCCTCATTTTCCTCACATGACTTTTTGGCCAATCCCTGTGAGGACACATGATGAATGAAGCAAGTATTGCTCAGCCTGTGCAGAGGTTTTGGACTGGAAATGTTCCCTGTTTTAAGACAATGCCACAGTTGCACTGGCATGGGCAACACAGAGTTTAGTTAGTTTTTCTCCCCACTTCTACATGTCTTCTGGGTTCTCTCTCAAAGCCCTATTGAAGATTCAGATATCCCCCCTGAACCTCCATCCTGCAGCTCAGCAGCCCCCTGTACCCAGGTTGGTTTTGTAGTCACACTGCTACACTGGGGAAACCTCTTCATTTTCTTTCCCATCTAGGAGGGCTGTGAGCAGAGGGTTATTACATTGCCAGGGTGGAGCTTGTTTTTTTCTGCCTCAAGTGTGTTTCCTTTCAAAGAAGGTCACTTGGTTGATTCTCAGAGTTTCTCACAGAAGCAGCCTCACTATTCCATTAGAGGTGGAGGCAAAGGAAAGGCTTAGAGAGAGATGAGAACAGAGGGATGGAGGGAACAAGAACAGTGGTTTAAATTCACAGTATGCAAAGTATTCCTCCTCCTTGGGATCTTTTCCAGTTTAGCCTCTGTACATCCTCCCACTTCTGTTCTGAAGGAAGTGATACAGTGAATATAATTTCTGATGGCAACTTTTTGGTTTCTTCTCTTATTCTCTGGGTTTAATTGCAAAGAGCTCTTCAGAAGCCTGGGAAGGAGGTGATATATGAACCACCTTCCAGAGCTTTGTCAAGAGGGCTGCTCTGCTCTTAGCTTTTTATGTATATGTTTGTGGATCTAAATTAAAACACTTGGCTGCAAATTCTGCTGTTGCTTCCCATTATGCTGAAGCCAGGATTTGTGTAAACAGAGAGTTGTTCTTTGCCTAAGCTTTGAAAAACCGATTCTTAAAATAGAAAGGGAAGAGAAAGTCAAAACAGGAGTACAAACATCCAAAACCTGTATGTGTGAAATCATCTATAGGACCAATCAGAGCCTTAATCCTGCAATCACAGGTACCTGAAGCTCATTGTACAAAGCTCCCTCTCAGGGTTATTCATGTACTCTGTGCCTGTTCTTGCATTGAAACGATAGGGTGGTGTTTGTGATTGACATCAGAAGGCAGCCTGCAAACACCAGTGACAGTTTGTTTCCATTCCATGGTGTTGTTCTCTGTTTGCCTCCACTTGCATCTGACTCCTGGTAGTCGGCCTGGCTGGAAGGAAAACATTGGCAAAGGCAGCATAAACTGCAAACCCTTCTCTGTAGCCAGTGATGCCTTTTTCACCATTGCTTGTTTGTGTCAGTTTTGTGATTTATCTGCATCGTTGCTTGTTTGTGTTAATATTGTTGTTTATCAGGCCTGTTGGAGGTTTTTAATCTCTCACCACCAACCAGATCCCATCCAGTAGCAGAGATAATGTTTATTAACTTTGATGATGTGAGTGGAAGGAACCCAGATTGTTTTTCAAATTAGCCCCAGCTGTCTTAGCAGTGGATAATTCCTCTGGTTTGTCTCATCCCTTTTAGCAACATCATTTTTTCAGAGCAGCTTGCTGGGGCAGAATTGTGCCATTCCATTTGGGCATATTTTTATTTCCACCTGTGTGTAAGAATATGTGCTGTGTTTGGTCCTTTAGGGCAGAAATGCTGAATGGAATAAGTGTACAATTGTAAAGGATGTGCCCAGGGTGAGATGAAAAGAAAATGGTGCAGCTTTCACACAACTGTACCTCGTCTCTCTCACCACTGTGCCATGTGTGCTGCGGATGTACCAGTTATCTCTCAAGTGAATTTCTTGATGTTTATCTGAGCTGTAGAGAGACCTGAGATGTGCAAGTGATAAGCTCTACATAATGTTTTTCTGGGGGTTTTGAATGGTCATTTCCACATCACTTTCTACCGGTTTTGGCCTGGATTGTTTCTCTGTAAACAACTGCCTCAATTATTATGTCTTTTAATTTGCTTGGCGTTCATTCAAAAGAAGTGTATCCCCTTTTCCTTGTCATTGTCAAATACAAATGTCTCCTGGGGATACAATATAGTTAGAGCATGTGCATAGGAAATACCAACAGTAAAAGACAAAATAATTTCCAGTTCCTAAACGAGTGGGAACAGGGACCTTATAAATCTCGTGGCGTGGCCATCTGTGTATCGTACTCAGCCTGACTCTGTTGCTCCTGTGACTTCAATTACATCTACTGAACTTACCGTTTCATCAGGAAAGTGAAGGGAGTTCTAATGTCAAGACCCTTTTAAGGCATCCTTGCCCTGCCAGGTCTTTTGGGAGGAAAGGACTGGTGAGTGCGACTCATTACATGAGCAGTTGTGTCCCCTGTAATGCTTTTCCTACATGGCCAAATGCTTTTAACCTACAACTGTTTGACACTTCACTGATTAGGAACTAGAGAAACAGAAAAAGCCATTATCTGAAATGTCCTTTTTTTAATTTATTTACCAAAGTATTGCTGCATTGAAATCATCCCAAAGCAGAAACAAGGCATGTACAATGACCAAAGTTTCAGTTTCCATCCAGGGCTGACAGACCACAGAGTTAAAGGAAAGTATTTGATATGACATCCATAGGAGTTTGTAGAAACTTCTTCCATGATATGTAAAGGAATTCAAAGATTACATTAAAACACTTTTGTACTTAGCACATCTGATTATCAGCAAACATGACAGTAGGAGGACTGTCTCCATAATTATGACTGCCCTGACCAGGATCTGAGGATGACAAAGCGCATGAATGTGTGAAAATAAAATGATCCTAAATTGATCCAATGTATATAAGAGTGAATGAAAGCAAAAGTAGCAAAGCTATGGTATATATAGAAGTAGAAAAGGTGAATAAAAGGAGATGGAAGGAAACAGAAGCCTTTTGTGTAGCAATATCACAGCCCTTCATGGGCACAATGATATGCTCCCAGGTAAGGTGCTAGAAGAGCAGGGTCTAAGTGAGAAGCATCAGGGTTATGGATTCAATTGGCTTTAGAGGGCAAGAGGAATAAAGGTGTTTTTGTTTACAAAACACAGAAGATATTCAGGGGATTCAGGTTTTTTCATGGAAGTATTTTGATCCACAACAAAGATGCTCCTATCTTGAATGTTGTTATTGTGTGTTGCAGAAATTCAGCAAAAAATTTTATGTGCATTTCCACTCAGTTGTTTCCTGGTGCTTCCAAGATGTAACATGACTTCTTCATGTGGTGCAGAAAGGTGTTGGCTCCATCCCCAGTGTCCATGGCAGTAGAGTGAGGATATGAGGGAATTTTGTAGTTTCCAAGAGTCATTATGATAGGTTGGTTTATCAAAACATTTCAGACCCTAGAACAAAACCCATTGCTTTTCCTCAGAAAAGATGCATATTCTTTTAGTTGAAAAAGTGATTCTTTATCATATATGTTTAACAGAGTTTTCTATGGTAATAAAAAGCACCTGCTCACCACGTGCTGCACATGGAGGGTTTTATCATTTAGAAAGGGAGGAAAATGATATTTGGAACTGGTTTGCAAAGGTTATTCCAGATGCTGGTAGTAACATGGGAGAAGATGTCAGTGTGTCTGCAGCAGCAGATCACTGAGCTGAGGAGGTAGGTTAGACCTCATCAGGATGGCAATCTGGGGCAGGAAAAAACCCGAGGAGATAGAAAAGCCTGAGAAGGCACTGGTTGCAATGAGGTGTGTAGAATATAGACAGGTGACAGGTGTGGGGGGGGCTGGGGACAGCTAGTACAGACCTCCTTACTGCAGAAAGATGAAGGGTTAAGGTATGGATTCAGCTGTGTTTAGGTCTAACACGTCGTACTGAAGGGCTTTGGTGGCAAAGTTATGGCTGATGAAGCAGTCGGGGTCAGTGTGTTTTACATGAGCAACTTTGGTCTAGTGAAGAGGAGTTGGAACTAGATGGTCTTTAAGGTCCCTTCCAACCCGAACCATTGCATGATTCTGTGAAGTATGAGGTATCTGAAGGATCCAGGGCAACTGAAAACCCAAACAATAGCTCTAAGTCAAACACAGATTGCTCTTCTGTGTCATCACACTGGGATATTTCCTTGCAGAGCATCCACCCACCCAGGCCAGGAAGTGCAATTCCTGCCTCATATTTCATTGCACCACATGTTTTCTGGAAAAGCAAATAAACCCAGTCCATCCCAACAAGCAGAAGGGCCATCACACCACTGTAAATGCACACATTTGCTGAGAGTGTGGATTTAATGTAGCTCATCTCAGGGATGCAGGGATTGAGGGTGAAAGAGGATGTATTCTCAAAGCAGAATGGCTGTAGGGCTTTGGCTGACTCATTGTTTTGCAAAGTTATGCTGGAGTTTGTGGGAAAAGAACCCTTCTGACAAAGGTACTCCTAACTTTGGACTGACAGTAAGGTTTGTCCTGGTTTAGTAGGGAATACTTTGTCCCTGTCTGTCATTATTGATGCAATAACTCAACAGTTCCAAGCCAGTTCTTTCTTTGGTCTCAAAACACACACCAACAGTAGCCTCATCTGGGCTAAATCACTTTGTCTGAGTGGGCAGATTTAACCTGTAACCTAAATAAGCTGTCCAGTTTAAAGAAAAAGAGAGAGAACTGCTAGATCATCATGGAATTAGAATCATAGAATCGATTGGGTTGGAAAAGACCTCCGAGATCATCGAGTCCAACCCTTGGGCCATCTCTAGTCCGTTTACCAGATCATGGCACTCAGTGCCACGTCCAATCTGCGTTTAAAAATCTCCAGGGATGGGGAATCCACCCCCTCTCTGAGCAGCCCATTCCAAGGCCTGATTACTCTTTCTGTAAAGAATTTTTTTCTGCTCTCCAACTTCAATTTCCCCTGGCAGAGCTTGAGCCCATCG
>JAWWEV010000043.1:2440894-2469113 GCA_035583235.1 Hafferia zeledoni | reverse complement strand
CAGTTGAGGTAGAAATTTTAGCCTTTTCTTGCCATGGACCACTCATAAACCACTCACTGTGCTTTGTACAGTGCCACGAATGCCATTCCTTATGGACCTACCTGTGCTTGAACATCTAAATCCAAGTGGCTCTCCAAAGCAACTCCATCAGGCACTTGGCTAATGTGTTTCTGAAACACCCTTCAGAGAGATGCTGCTCTCCTCCAAAGCAGAACAGGATCATCCTAGTCTCTTATTTCCAGCCCCAGCTGCTGCTTTGCCTTCCCCATTAGCTCCTGGGAAACTGCAAAAGTGTTTCCCCATTGAGGGCAATGCCACATGCAGAGGTCCAAGACATGTCATTCCTAGGAATACGCAGTAGCCATAAGTCACACAATTTTTTTTTCCTCTTCTATCCCGTCCTCTATTCCCTAGAAACCTGATGGTTTTCTTCTCTTTTAAGCACAGTATGCAAGAGGGTTTATGACGTTTTGCTGTTTACCTGAAAACTCAGTCTGGTTGTTAGCTAACATACCCAGGAGCTCAAATGAGAAGGAGAACATTCCTATGTGGTTTCTTGCATAGATTGTCCTTATGTAGGGTAGCAAATATAAGGAAACCTCCTGGGAAGTCAAAATCTCTATCAGAGAACACCTACAGTTGGCTGCTTGGGCCATCTGTGTTGGGAAGGGTTGGAGTGTGAGCGCTCAGTACCTGTGAATATTCAGGCCAGAAGAGTTGGTGTTTCAGTCCCAGCACTAACTGTAGCTGTTTGTCTTCGTTTTATAAAGCAGGAAGAAGATCTCACCATATCCTGGATACAAGTGAAAGAAGAACCTGCTGCCATCTGGCCACGCATTGACACAGAGTTGCTCTGAGTATTACAGTCGCCCCAGCCTTTTCTACAGGGGGCTGATGGAAACTCATCACTCCACTCTGCTGGGTAAGAGAGAAGACGCTCAAGGAAAGGGCTGCATCTTGGTTTCTCCAGTTTTCCTCTGTCCTTGATGGTCTTGCCTCCTGTCTCCTTGAACAGAGTCAAGTTTTAAAGTCAGTCCTGCCAGAGGAGCAGTTTTCCTCATTCCTTCAGCTGGGAAAATCCTTTCCATGTTGTCCACACCTGTGGTGAAAAGAGAAGCCCCTCTCAGATACTGAACTTGTCTGTCAGGAAAACACCATTTACAGGTAAGAAACTGCTATTCTCAGAAGAATTTTGGAACTGTGTGAGGCTGGAGAAGCTTTGCCTGGGATAGAGCACTTTTTATGTGTAAAAAGGAGAAGAGGCTTGGGCTGCATCCCGCACGACAAATCATTCAACTTTTTGCTGTTGTAATTGAACTGTACGTCATTGTCAATGTATTTGACAGATAACAGCTGGTAATAGGACTGATGTCTTTTAACTCTGGTGGTCCAAGACTCAAACATCTGCAGCTGAGTTCAAAGTGCCTCTTGCTCCCCATGGAGAGGAAGAGAGGCCAGGAATGACAAGCTCAGAAGTTGAGACAAAAGTTGGGTGGCAAATCCCAGTTCTTGGGCCCAGATGGCACCATGAGGGGCACTAACTACAGCAGTTAATAATTTCTGTTTTCACTAAACCTTCTCTCGGAAAGCTTTGAAAGAGCCTACCCAAAAGTTTTGTTGTGTTTCCTGGCATCTTGATTTTATGTGTTTCTGTTCTCAGCAGCTTAAAATTATCCCGAGGTACTGTTTTATTGGTGGGGGGGTTTGTTTCACTGTCTATAGAGTGTGGTTCATATGAGCTGAATTTTTCTCTTTATAGCTTCACTTATGAATAGGGGTCAGCACCCAGGCAGTTGAATGCCCAAGATCCTTTCCATGCTGTGTATAAATAGCACACAGCTATTTCACAGTTTCATATTCAGCTTGCAGTCTTCCAGCACCCTCATATTCCCAAACCCCATTCTATTCCCATAGAACTCGGGTTCTTGAATGTGACTCACTGTGAAATACAGCAGGGGTTATCCCAGCCAGGAAAGCTCTGATTTGGCCTCTGTGTATTGTCATTCTCGTTCCTGACGGTTGGTGTCAAGTCATGAGTGCTCAGAGCTGCTCCTGTGGGTTTTCCAGCCCTGGGATGAGTTCAGCTCCGTGGTTACGCTGACAGCTGAGTTACGTTACCTCATGCACGTTAAGCAGCGCTCAGTCACTGCCTTGTCCTGCTGGTCAGTGGAGGAAGTCAGAGAGTCTCCAGCTCATGGATAACTAACGGCCAACATCCTCCTGTCTGGCAGAGATAAGAGTCTGGTTAAAACCAGGGGAATTTTTAGACTCTTTCCCAAGTGTCGCCTGTCTTTTGTTTGACACAGGACTTGTCATGTCTCCCTTTCTGCGTATTGGTTTGTCGAACTATGACAGTGGCCCTTACCTGCCATCCCAGGGGGAGGTGATTAACCCTTACTGTGCTGTGATGGTGAAAGAGGCCGTGGAGTCAGGTAAGTGGAGAGGTGTTGAATATGCATGTAAGCTTTTGTAAGTCATGTGGATGTGTTTCTGTGTCATTTCTTGTGTGTGGGAAACACATTGGTAAATCGTAGAGTGAACCATAAAATGGGTTGGCTTGAAAAAGACCTTAAATATTCCAACCCCCTGTCTGCCTCCTTTATAAGGTTTTTGAAGTCCTCTTTGTGTCTCAGCACAGTGCAAGTTTGGGTTTGGTATGGTCTGCATAACAATCTGATTTTAAGATGATACCAAACAAATCTATGTCTTCAGTTTGAGATTGTTATCAACTACATCATAAGTCCCAGCATGTGACAGAGCAGATGAGCTGAGCTGTATTCGGTTTCACTTTTCTATCAGCAGTTGTTGGTTTGTCAGTGGAACTCCAGACAGATGAAATCTGAGTGTCCTAAAATATCCTGGCAAGACTGTCTGTGTTTGTCGTACTTTTCTGGAGAACTCACAGGTCCACACACTTCCATAATTTAAAAAAAAAAAAAAAAAAAAAAAAAAGGCACTTAAACAGAGTGGTCTTTTCAGAGGGTTAATTTCTCTGTGTAGTTGCTGTGCTGTGTGAGAGGTTTGAAAGTGAAACCTCAGGCAAAGCAGTTTTCTCTGTCTGAATGTAGGGGATTGTTGCACACTTTTCCTGATGGACCAACACTGACAAGTCCTCATAGGGAAAACATTTCATATATATCTGATGCATGAAAATAGCCCCAGTGAGAGGATGAACAGTTCTTCAGTTCTGCTTTTGAACAATCATGAAGACCAAGACCTTCAGTGTTAGGGAATTCCCTAACACTCGTTGTTATTTATCTTAATTTTTTGATAAATTTCTAATTTGACTGCTGTGATTCTTTAAGAAATTAAATCCACTCAGAAGTCCCTTTTTATTGAGAATGCCCATGAATTTAATCCCCAGAGGATGTTAAAGTAGTTTAAATTTTTTTTTTTGTAGAATTTTAAAATAATTCAGTATTTCACTTTGATTGTTTGTTTGTTTGTTTAAAGAGGCAGCATTTATCACATTGAATTATTTAAATTATATTTTAAGTGATTATGAAAGATGTGGTGACTGGTACATTCCAAAGGAAAGAAAATACTGCACTACAAGATATCCCTAAGATGTCACTTTTAACTAAAAATACCACCTATTTCAGCTCTGTGCAAGACTTGGCTGTTTGCTTTAATGAGACCTTTGAAATCCATAACTCAAATCGAAGTCTGTGTCAGTTCAAAAGTGAATAAAATCAATTTGATCAGAACAGGCATATATTTGTTTGTCTTACACAGAGCTGAAAGTGTTTTCAAACACAAAATACTAACTAAGGGATATAATTTTTGTCCTCCTGAGAGTCAATAATCATAGTTACTATAATAATTGTATAATTTTTGTAATAATTATAGTTATTATGAATATTATTATAATAATTCCTCTACCAACAAGAAATAAAAAAGTGTGTTTGAGGAACTTTTCTCCATTACTGAGGACTGAATATGCCAAAGCTGACATTCTACTGGTAGAAGCTTTCTTTTTGTGGGGTGCAATTTCATCTAGTGATTGCTCAGAGCATGGTGGGGCAACTAGAGGGTCTCATTGTCCCATCAGAGTCAGCAGGAACCTTCTGGGACTGAATCACCTCAGACTCTCCTCTTAGGATAGGTCTAATCTGCTGCTGAGAGAGGGTGTTTAAATGTGTGATGATGAACTTTACCTGAAGGTGACTAAGAAAAGGTGAGGCCACCATGGGATCCATCTACCCTATAATTCCACTCTTCTGCAAGAATATTGATGTCTGAGCAATTCAACTACCAGTGAATTATAGCCCAGGGGAATATACAGGGGGTTTCATGGTGGGATTCATCTCAGCTTGAGGAACATGTCCATAAAGAGTGTGATGAATCGCATCCTAGAAAAGCCCAGTGCTCTCTGCTGACTGGACAGTCCGCTCAGAGATACATGTCTGACATTCAGAGAGCTAAGCCTGACTCTAAATACCAGAAATGCTGTCGGCATGACCACCCAGAGGAGCTGTCATGCTCAAGCAGGCTTAGAGAAGGCAAAAGGTTTCCAGGCAAACACTAGCTGAGTATGTTTGAACTACAATCAGAGAGAGACTCATTAAGGTTGGGAAAGACCTCTGAGATCATCAAGTCCAGCCATTAAACCGACACTGGCAGTTCCACCACTAAACCATGTCTTTTTCATGATTTTTTATATTTTTTTGGGCACAGTTTGCTCTCTGGTTGCACAAAGCACTTGATACTCAATGGTAGTGGGATTAGAAAAAGTACACTGGTTCCCTGATATGAAAATTTTGGCTCAAATTTTGACATGACCAAGTGGACCAGCTGCACAGCTGGTAAGAGATGCAAACCATCCTGACCACCACCCCTGTGCTCTGACACTTGGACTCTAAGATTTCTTTAGGGCAAATGATTGCTGGGCAGGGCAGAACATGCCTAAAGCCAGAACTTCATCCAGTCTCAGACCTAGGATTGATCCAGTCTCAAATCTTTTCAAGCTCTGTGCAGGAACCAGTTTGGAAGATGACTTTGCTCTGACTTTTCCAATGTCCTATTATGGATCAGATCTATATCACATTATATATGCCATGTCTGATATTAGGAAGAAATTCTTTACTCTCAGGGTGGTGAGGCCCTGGCTGTGAATGTCCCATCCCTGGAAGTGTTCAAGGCCAGGTTGGATGGAGCTTGGAGCAACCTGGTCCAGTGTAAGGTGTCCCCACCCATGGCAGAAGGGTGGAACAGATGAACTTTAACGTCCCTTCCAACCCAAAACATTCTGTGATTCTATGTTTAACATTAGTAAAGTGTGTGTGTGGCTTTTTGTTTGTTTGGGTTTGGGGGTTTTTTTGCCAACAGAACAGTGGTAGATGATAAATGTGTTTAGTTTCCAAAAAACAAAGAGTTTTACTCTGGCTTTGGGTTCATGCTAAAGGCTGTTCCTTGTCAACTAGCCATGATGAAATGTCACTGGGACAGAGGTCCCCAGGGTTTTGTGAGTAATGCACATCATCTGTAGACACAAGGGTGTCACATCAAGGCCACCCTAAAGTTTCAGGAGCTCAGGAAATATCTTGAACCTCTGTTTTGTTTTGTTTTGCTTTTACTCTGTCTTATTTTATAAAAGGGACCCTGATATTTTTAATATAATTTTTTTAAAAACACAAAAACTCCCTACACCCCAAAGTGTTATAGCAATTTTTAACTGATGACAAAACTTTTCAGAGATCATATGTGCCCCTGAGTATAAAAAAATCTGCCCTTTAAAAGTGGCTTCTGCCTTCCCAAGCCACCTGGCCTGGTGCCATTTTGCCACCTGCCTTGGTGACATTTGCTTCATGAAAGATCCTGCTCCCTGTTTGTACTCAGCAAGCCTTCAGGAAAAAACGCTCCCAGCTACAGTGGAAGCTGCTCCCCAGGAAAGAGCGAGCTGCTGTTTTATTTTTCAGGAACCCAGGGTTAGATTAATCCTGGCAGAATTCCACAGCCATCAGCGGGGATGCACCAGGGGTGACTGTCTGATCCCATGTATCGGGCAGTTCATCCACATTCCAGGGTTTGTTTAGTTAAGCCTGGTGTTCTGGAGTGCAACAGAAACGAAAGCACTTGTTTTGCAAGTGCTGTGTTTCCCATCTGTGGGTTTTCACTGATGCAGCAAAGAAATAATGGTCCTTGCTCAGATTTATGTTCCGCAGGATGATGGGAAGTTTATGTCTCGTTTTAATCTCTGATTTTTTGTGGTTTTGTTGAAAGAGTGTGTTGAATATATATTTATTTGCAAGCTTGATGTGAATGAATTCAGCCTGCAGACAATGAGCTCGGTATATGATTGCCTAAATCTGCAGATGTGAAAAGCCAACCCCACTGATAGAGGTGGATTCACCTTAGATTGAGGTGCTCTGATCTTTGGGGAAATTGATTTTGTGCATAAAATTTAGCTTCACAGCTGCTCATCACACCATACATGGCAAAGTTGTGAAGTGGTTTTATCTGCTGGGGATCAGATAATATCTCTGCAGGGATATAGTGGAGTCACCATCCTTGAAAGTGTTCAAAAAAACAAATAGATGTGGCACTTGGAGATACAGTTGAGTGGCCAAGGTTTGAAGGTTGACTTGGTGATCTTGGATGTCTTTTCCATCTTTGGTGATTCTGTGATCTCTGCTCAGTCTGTGATGCAATGCTGTTGGTCAGAGCTTAACACAGCTTAAATCAAGTTTATGTGATGGAACTGAGTGCAAAACTACTTTGTGGGAGCCAGGTGTTGGGTCATGGGGTGAAATTTCAGCCAGTCCGTGCTGAATGCAGGATCCCACATGCCTTTCCTCAGGAAGCTCTATCTCAGCCTAAATCTATCTAGAGACTGTAATTTATGTAGAAGCTCTGGCAGCCATTTCTCCAGTGTACAGGGTGCGCAAGGGAGGTTTTTGTTATAATCTCACAGCCCTGATATTTGCTCTTTCCTCAGTAAACATTCTCTTATTTCCTGAGGTGAATATTACACAATCATGAATTCACTGTTTCCTTTATTCTCCTTCTCTCCTGCTTTCAATAACTTTGGAGCTTGTTTACCAGTTTTAATCTGTCCTAAAGATGTGGTAAAAGCCTCAGAAATCCTGGAGTTCCTGCCTGTGAAAATCAAAGTTGAGCAGAGGGACAAAACCTGGATTAGTCCTTGCATCTAGGGAAAATTTTCTCCAGCATGTGTCACCTTGCAGACTATCAGCTGCTTGTTCTTTTCCAGCTGGATGAGATGAGAGAAAAGCTGGGATTATTGGAAATAGGAACAGGGTCTTTAGCAGACAGGAGTCACAGGCCTGCTGCTCACAAAACTGCTTTTAATTCCCTTATTCCTCCAGCTTCAGTATTTGATAGGTTGAAAATTTTCAGAGGATAACTGTGACATAGAATTTACCTTGAGTAAGCACTCAAAACTTTTACAGGGCTGTATGAAATAAAACTGGCTCTGTGAGATAAATAAATCTGGCTGAGACTTTCCAGAGAGACTAACTAAGGAAAACTCTGCTACCCTCTAAGATACCCTTTTTACATATCAACATTTTAAGATGCTGTGAAGGAAGAGGAATTAAAACATGAGGAAAAGTTTCCTTGATTGAAAACTCTACATTCCTATGCAATGGTTGCGGGTCAGCAAGACAGTTCATGTATTTATATCCCTTAGTTAGTTACTGACTGGACATGTGGTTCAGCTGAACCTCAATCCTGAAGTGCACCAGCTTTTGGGGGGATTGAAGCAAACCAGTCTCATTTTGCATGGGGACAGATGATCCATATAGCTGATTTTCTGTGATGAGATTCATGTGATTAAAAGTGGGTATCTTTGGTGCTGGAGTCTTCAGTTGAGGTCTCCTCAATAGAGTTGATGGAGCCAAGGATGGAAATTACCTTTTCTAAGGTAGATGTCTATATTTGGTCAAATGAACCACCCCTAGTCCATCAATTTATATTGTTTATATTCACTGGCTCTGGATGAAGTCTGTGTTCAGAGAGCTCAGATATGGGCATACACACTTCAGACATCTAAATTTAAATGAGATTAATCCCATCCTAGGCTTCACTTCCCTGGTAACCTCCTAGGACACTCTAACACCATGCCAGGAGAGAGACTTTAGAGCGGGTAATTAACACAGCTCTGTCTCATGGGCTGTAGAGTGCTGGCCTTGTAACAGATGAGAAGCAGGTCCAGTAAATCCAAATCACTTCTTCTTGACAGAGAATGGCCAGGTGTACGTGCAGAAGAAGCCAACTATGTACCCACCCTGGAACAGCACTTTTGATGCCCACATCAACAACGGCAGGGTCATGCACATCGTTGTCAAGGACAAAAGCGCTGAAATGGTTTCAGAAACCACGGTGGAACTCAAGGTGCTGGCTGAGAGGTGCAAAAAGAGCAATGGGAAGACAGAGATATGGGTGAGTATCATTATCTTCTCTTGCAGGATGCGATGGGGAGCTGCTGCAGGGTAAGGGAATGCCTTGTGTCTGTGCCAGGCTGTGACTGTCACCAGCAGGGCAGCGGGAACTGGCTGGCATCCAAGGAATGATGTTTTGAGTCTACTTGAGTATGACTTGAGGGAAAGACCTGTCAGAAAAGAAGAGTGTGGCACATTTATATCACCTGCTGCTGCTGTGTTGAAACATGCCCTCTGCTAGTGAGGATTCTGGTTCAGGTGAGCTGTGCCCACATATTAATCTTTCCTGAGGAGACCCACTGGGAACAAATGGTAATATGAGTGGCTAAACATGAGTTATTTTATGTTCTCTGGGGAAGCTGTTTTAAAAATTTAATCTAATGTCAAGAAACTGATTCACAGCTGCCTGACTTCAGAATTATATCAGAGGAACTCCTTTAAAATCACAGGAGTTAGAGTGGAGTAAATTTGAAGTAACAGTCTTCATAAGGATGCTAAATGTAAGGGTGTGTTAATTGGCAGTCCAAGCAACAAAGTTCTTGATAATAGTGTTTAAAATGTAATATTCAGTAGTCATGAGTAACCGTGAAGTGGAAAGACATTTTGAGGGGAGCCAATATCCTTGATTTTTTTGTTTGTTTTATTTCTCATGCCAGTTGTCTGGATAAGATGCTTGGGTTAAGCAGAGAGCAGAAAAGTCCAAAAGGCCTCAGTCACTTACAAGACCTGAAGACAAGATTTGGCAGAGATTTGCACATTTGTTTTTCACTGGATGCCCCAACCCTGGAAGTGTTCAAGGCCAGGCTGGATAAGGCCTTGAGCAACTTGATCTAGTGGGAGGTGTCCCTGCCCATGGTCGGGAGGGTTGGGACAAGATGTTCTTTATGGTCCATTCCAAACCCTTAATATACTCTGTTTTTAACACATGACTTTGAAGAATTTTTGATACTTAGAGATGGAATTGTAAAGTAAAAATCTCTGCTCAACAAGACTCCAACCCCAGTTGGTGAGGAGGAGGGGGGCCACATAGTCTTGGGTGCTGAGGTGAAGTGGATTTGAGAGCCCCTGGCTGTGTTGTGTCCCAGCCTGGTAGCATCTCCTCAGATCTCTACTCACTCTCTGATACAAGTTACAACCTGGAGAGGGTGGTCCCAGGTGTCTCATCCTCCAAAGGTTGTGAGGAGAGACAGTAGAATTTTTCCCACTTTTCTGTGCAAGGGCATGGTTTGACCTGGAAGTTAGAGAGGTAACCCTGCTCAGGCTGTGCTGGAGGTGGTGGGGGAAGGCATTGCTGTGGCTCTCAGGCTGACAAAATCCATGAATTTAGGTCCTATTATACCTAGGCAAGGGGATTCCAATTTCCAAAGGCAACTATGGATGATGATTCAGGTAGGTGGGAATTTCCAGGTCCAGTGGAGAGGACGAAAAGTGCCTGAGTAAATTTGTAGCATCCCTCACGTTGACTGCAATGAAGTTAGACTTGCAGAACTCAGTGTCTAAAAGATTTCAGCATCACCCATCTGAAGCTGGCTGGGTTTTTTGAAGTGCTCCCACTTTCCCCTTGCAGGATCCATTGGGAACAAGTTTTCCCTACCCATAGTGCTGGTTCTGCTCTGGTGTCTAAAAACCTGTCTTCATCTTCTGTGATTTAGTCACATTTACCTCTTTTATGATGCTGCTCTGAGTGTTTGATAGGATGTGATCAACCCTCTTCTCTCTATAGTGTCTCCTACCATGCCTTGTTGCCCCATCATGGGTATAAGCAACAAAAAATTAGCATTCATTGGTATTCATCAATTTCCACTGGGAAAAGGAGATAGATTGAAGTAATCTGAAAGGATGAACTCATCTTGAAATTATTGCTGTCTTGAAGTCATCTGAAATGATTTTTCCTTTTTTGAATTACTGTTTAATAGTCTTTTTTTCTTGTTTTTCACTTGTCTCAACCAGCTAGAACTGAAACCTCAAGGGCGAATGCTGATGAATGCAAGATACTTCCTGGAAATCAGTGGCAAGTGATTTTGTTTGTTAGTTGGTGGCTCTGATTTTGGTGGGGCAGACATGGTGTCTTCACTAAAAGCAGTGCCTGTGTTACTACTGACTGATTTATAAGCACTAACGTAACTGTTTGAAATGAAAACTCAAAAAGAGCAATTTTTAGTGTGTGATGAGGGTGAAGATTGACTGTTCCACAGAACTGGCAAAGGGTTTGGAGCACAAGTCTGGTGAGAAGTGGCTGAGGCAGCTGGAGGGGCCCAGCCTGGAGAAAAGGAGGCTCAGGGGGGACCTTCTTGCTCTCTACAACTCCTTCAAAGGAGGCTGTAGCCAGCTGGGGTCAGTCTCTTCTCCCAGGTAATGAGCAATAGCAAAAGATGAGATGACTCAAGTTGTGCCAGGAGAGGTGTAGATTGGATATTAGAGAAATTTTCTTCACTTAAAGGGTTGTCAAGCACTGGAAGAGGCTGCCCAAGGAAGTGGTGGAGTCACTGTCCCTGGAGGTGTTCAAAATACATATAGATGTGGCTCTTGAGGACATTGTTTAGTGGTGGCCTTGGAAGTTCTGGGTTAATGGTTGGACTAGATGATCTTAAAGGTCTTTTCCAACCTAAATGATCCTATGATTCTGTGCATGTGAGATGTGTCATGATGTGCATTATAGTGCAGATGTGAAGACTGGGATGGAATTTACAGTTGACAACACCTGAGTGCACTTGTTAGCAGAGCTTTTAAGTGCAAGAGCAATCCAGGCAAAGAGTAAAAGAACCTAAAGGGTGATTCATGTGATTAAACACAGGTTTCTGCTGCAAGGTGAGCTGAGTCATTCACTGGGCTCCATTGCCTGCTCCAACTAGACCTCCAGGGATGTGTCAGCAGCTTAGTCACCCAGGACAGGGGACACACAGCATCATTTACATCTCTTCACTGGGAACCAAGTCCTACTTGCAGAGTTTCATGTCCAAGTGAAATGCATTTTGCTTTCTTGAAGAAAATGTGTTGAATCTCATGTTTAGTCTTATTCTTCTGTTTTTGTTGTCAAAATTCGCACACTCTTAGGGTGAAGCTGTAAGGTATAGGTATCTAGAAGGATAAAATAAAAATTATAAAATCATAGAAGCACTGAAATCAGACAATAGAAGGTCTATTCTGATATTTTCTTAACCATTCCTACCTTTAATATAGACTAGACTGTTGTTTTCTCTTTGTGTGTTTTAAGATGTCAGAGAGGTCGAAGCATAAAAAATGCAAGTTGTGTTTGTGTTACAAATAGCAAGATCAGCATCAGCTCACACGGGGGGCCAGTTTCCACACATTACATGTGTAACTTGCTGTGTAATTCCTGAGACAAAACAGAGACTGAGAATGAGATCCCATGTGCATATCAGATTTGTAGACACAAGCACATGTACAGCTGAATATGTGCGTGTGAATTCAGAACTGGTGTGTTTGCTGTTCTGAAGAGGTCAAAGGTGAACTGTGAATAATGGCATGGACACAGCAAACAGCAAAGCAAATGCTGGCATGGAAAAATAACAAAACAATATCCTAAGAACATACCTGTGTGCTTATTCACACACATGTACATGCTCACATAAGGGATTCAGTTAAAAATCCACATATATCTATATATGTTGGTGTGTATATATGTATATATAAATATAAATATTTTATATATATAAACACATGTGTGCTTGTGTGCATATATAAGTAATTATTAATTTTTATGTAATTTCATATTTTTTAATGTCATAGTTCTTCAGTGCCACGCAAAGTTAAAATTTTATGTTTGAATTATCTCTTCTTTGGAAATTTCTGGTCTGCATTTCAAAAGCAGCATTATGACTAGTCAAGGGAGCTTGGAGTCCCAAGTTTAGAGTTGTTTTAGTGTATGAATGGTAGATAAAAAACATCCAAACAAGCCTTGTGTAGGTTTCACAAAATTATTTTTTTTCAAGTACTCATTCTCATGAGTGAATTGGCAGCTTCAGTCAATTAGTATGTTGGAAACTGCACATTCTCAAGTCGCTTGATCAGGACAAGATCCCTGAATAAATCTTCTGTTTCCTTTCCCCCAGATGCAAAAGACCTGGCTGACTGTGAGACTGAAGGCTTCTTCTCCTTGCACCAGCGCAGAGGAGCCATCAAACAGGCCAAAATCCATAATGTCAAGTGCCACGAGTTCACAGCCACCTTCTTTCCACAACCCACCTTCTGCTCTGTCTGTCATGAGTTTGTATGGTAAGGGAAAATGTTTTTTCTCTTTTAACCCCGAGGACCAGTTTCTTGTGTCGTTGTGGCACTCAGGAACATGGTTTAGTGTTGGACTTGGCAGATCAGGGTTAGTGGTTGGACTGGATGATCTTAAAGGTCTTTTCCAACCTAAATGATTCTATCATGATTATTTCTGCTCCTGCTCCCAGACCCTTGACAGCTTTTGTGTAGTTATTGCATCACTTCAAGGATGTGGTTCATAGTTGCAATCCCTGTGAAAATTCCCTTCAGTTTTTTAGTTGTTTATTTAAAAATATTTTGGGGTTTGGTCAGATGCACAAACAATTCTCATCAATCCAGTTTGCTGTTTGGATATTGTGAAATTCAGAATGTGAATATGTGCTGAAAAGGCTGTGAAACCCACAGAAAATCACTCCGCCATTAGATTGAATGAAGGTAGTGAAATTAAATAAGCTCTACAAAGACCAATAAAAAGCAAAGTGATTTTATTCTCTTTCTTTCATTAATGTTGCTCTCCATTCTTCTGCTGAGGCTTTCAGACAACTTAGAATTAACCACTTCTCTGTTTATTTCAGGGGTCTGAATAAACAAGGCTATCAGTGCAGACGTAAGGAGGTTTTTTTTAATTTCTTATTATCATTATTTGCTTAATCTCTTCTTAAGGAATTTCCTTATTAACACCATGACACACTTGCTGTTGCAGAATGCAATGCTGCCATTCATAAGAAGTGCATTGATAAAGTCATAGCCAAGTGTACAGGATCAGCAATCAATAGCAGAGAAACAATGGTAGGTATTATTGTTGTTGTTAATATTATAATTATTAGGCTGCTTTAAAAAAAAACTTGAGTGTCTTTCAGATCTCTCTGTAAAACAACTTGTGATGAAGCAAAAGGTCCTGGTGAACTAAAAGCTGTGTGATCTGATCTGTGCCCTTTGCTTTTTACATTCCCAGTGGTTTCATTACCTCCCGCTTATGATTTACTCAAATGCAGCTGCTGAATAAGCACTTGCTGAATCAGAACTGACATTTTTCTAATGCTTAAAGTACAGCTCAGAGGGAAGTCATGGACATGAAGTGGGGAATTACTGAGAAAACTCTTTGCTATCTGATCTCAGGCAGGACATTACATTGAATTTTCTGATTTGTACTCAAATGCCCCAGTCTGTGATAGCTGAGATTTCCAAGCAGTCAGTGGAAGATGTAACATCTCTGGTATAATTGGCTTTATTTTTCTCATATTAGTTTATTCTAAACTTTTTGGTAGGCAAAACCAGGACATAAACTCTTCATAGAACTATTCCCTTTTCCTTGTGTCCTCCAACTTCTGTTTGCTCTCAGTCCTACTCTGGCTCCACTTCTGCAGTTCTTAGGGATGAGATTCATCTCTCTTGTCTGCTGACATCTCCAGTGTAGATGTATCCAACTTTGTCACTCCCTTTCCCTCCCTCTGTAGTAAAAGAAGAAAGGCTTTTCCAAGGAGTAATTCATGACAACAAATGTAGACATCCATTTCAGGATGAGATGAATTATTTTGAGAAGGACCAATGTTTTCCCCCTGAGCTTTAGGGGAGCCTGGGCATATAGATGAGAGGGAAGAAGCTATTTGGTCAGGGATGAAATTCTCTGCTTCCATAACAATAATTTAATTGCAGTTATTATGTATCAAAATTTGGCTTTGTGTACCTAAGTTACAGATAGTTTCTTCTTGATAAAGGATAAAAAGGCAGTAGACATCCTGTGGTGCAAGTTTGGTTTTCCATGGGGATCTGAGGTGAAGAGGAGTGAGTTCCCAACACAGTTTTTGTCTTGCAGTTCCACAAAGAGAGGTTCAAGATTGACATGCCTCACCGCTTCAAAGTCTACAACTACAAGAGCCCAACTTTCTGTGAGCACTGTGGGACACTCCTTTGGGGCCTTGCACGACAAGGGCTGAAGTGTGATGGTGAGTGCCTGCTGTATGTGGCATGAGATGAGCATGGGAGGGGGTCATTGTCTTTAGAGGGTTGCAATCTGAAAAGCCAGTTTATCACCCTTCTCTCTACAACCTGTATGAGATGGCATCCATGGTGGTGAAGGAGTGGTATACAGGACTGTCGTTCAAGGAAGACCTTTCTTCAAGAAGGATGACAACTGTCTGTATACAGAGGACTGTGGTCCACAAGGCTGAAGAGTCACTTCCCAATGAGGCAAAGAAATCAAAGAACACTTGATCTTCTAAAATCACCCCTAGTATCAACTATGCTCTATTCCCAGTATTAGACAAAGCCAAGACATTTCACTATCTTCATAATCCTACATCATTTGGGAGATTCTGTTCTGGGATTACAGTTTATCTCTGAGCTGATGGACTGCAGAGTTTCAGTACGCTGTGCCTGCAAAGGCTAATGGAAGTGGAAATATAACCTTTGACCAGAAGAAAATACAAAAAAGTCTCTACAGAGAACCAAAAAATTACCTGAGTGCCATCTCGAGATATTTGAGCTGTTTAAGTGGCTGTTCTGTGCCCTGGGAAAATAGCAGCCCATGTTCCTGCCCAATCCTTTACAGCCTTTGTTATCCTGACTCCTCTTGTTCTTTCTTTCAGCATGTGGCATGAATGTCCACCACAAGTGCCAGACAAAAGTAGCAAATCTTTGTGGAGTTAACCAGAAGTTAATGGCTGAAGCTCTGGCAATGATAGAGAGCACTCAGCAGGTAAATAATTTAAGTCTTGAGATGCTCTTCTCATAAGCAAAGACCTCTTCCAGATCTTGGCTTCTGTGAGTCACACTCCAGAAGCCACAGTGTTTATAAGCTCAGAACATGACACTGGGCTCAAAAGCCATTTGCTCTTTCCTGTGCTCCAGGCTCGCTGTCAGCGTGACAGTGAACACATCTCCAGGGATGGACCTCTAGAAATTGGGTTCCCTGTTCCAGTGAAGGATGTAACACCACTGCAGGCATTGCCAGCATCTACAACAGGAAAAAAAGGTAATTCCCCCTGGTGATATGGAGCGGCTCTGTTAATGTTTTGGTTGGTACATGGTTAGTTGGAGGTAACAAGGATGGGGAATTTATTAGTCAGTGAATCTTTTGTGCATCTCTCCAGCCTAGAGCAAGACAGAATCACAGAATATGCCAAGTTGGAAGGGACCCTCAAGGATCATCAAGTCCAAATCCTGGCCCTGCACAGGACCATCCCCAAGAGTAACACCATGTGTCTGAGAGTATAATCCAAACACTTCTTGAGCTCTGTCAGGCTTGGTGCTGTGATCACTGCCCTGGAGAGCCTGTTCAGCACCCAACCTCCTTCAGGGAGAACCTTTTTCTAATATCCAACCCCTGCCCTTTCTGATCCCAGGATACCAACAGCTTTTCCCAGCCACATCACCTGGACATGGCACACACCCTGGATCCCAACGTGCTTTTTTCTCTATAAACCTGCACTTCCCCCATGCCATCCCAACCTCTGGTGGCAAGCACCAAGCCTTTGGCTAATGCCTAAACATCCTTTCACACCTGGTGCTTGAGCACATCTCATACCTTCACTGGCAATAATGTGCTTATTCCCTGCTTAGGACTCATGGATTTAAAATCTGAGAACTTTACAGAGAAATGGAGCTCTAAACAGGAGGTTTGGATTCCTTCTGATCTCTGTGGCTGTTTTTCTTTCTGATTTCATATTTTTGGGTGGGAATTGACTTCCAGTAGCTTTGAGAACCATTAACAGATCCCCACTTCACTCAGCCAGGAGCTGATCTAGGTGTCTAGCTGATCTAGCACAGCCCTCTATGTTACAAGAACAGGTATTTAGGAGAGTAAATGAGATAATGTGTCCTTTAGCCCCCAAGGGGAAATAAATTATGTCTGTGCTTAGTTTCTTTCTTTTTTGCAAGAAGAACTGATTATGCTGATGTGAATCAGTAAAGTCCCACATGGTTTCACATCTGTTTTACATGTGGACTTGTTTGGCTGCTGAGTAGTGTTCTTGCTGTTCAGCATTTTAGAACAGTGCAGCAATAGGATAAATCCAGTGGGAGACAGAATCTTTTACAAATTCATGTACATCCAAGTGAATGGCTGATTGAAAAACCTCTGAGCAATTCCACTCCAGGACAGCTGGAATGCTTGATCTGGAGTGCTTCACATCCAGAGCGGGGACTCAGTATGAATATGCTGTCCCATCTTTTCCTCTAGCTTTGCCAAGGGTTTGAAAAGACCTTGAAAAAATGGGACCACATCGTAATAACAAGCAGCAAGAAGGACTGAAGGAGACAGGTGGCCAGAAATTAAGGGTTTGGTCATGTTTTGCTACCATAAACCAGAAAGACAGATGAAGGAGTTTGAAAAGTAACACCGCTGAAAAACTTGGAATTCCACTGGAGGAAAATTTACTCTGGAGAGATGGCAGTGTGGCAGCAGAGTCAATTTACTTAGATATGGCCACCACATTTCCGTTTGTTTGAAATACCCTTTGAAACCTCTAAGAACAATGCCTTTAAATATTCTGGGGATTTTCTGCTCATTTCCAGGGGTTTATTTGTATGCTTTGATGTGTGTTGCAGAGCCACAAGGGATCTCCTGGGAGACTCCAGTGGAGGGCACAACGAAGGGGGAGTCTCTAATAGAGACAGACTTGGGAGAACAGTCCCAGGAGCAGCAAGAGCACCAAGTGCAGCTAAAACTGACCATTGAAGATTTTGTCCTGCACAAGATGCTGGGGAAGGGCAGTTTTGGCAAGGTAAGTATCTGGGGCTGAGACACCACTGCTTGCATTTGAATGTTGCTTTTCATGGCACAAAACAGCTTGTAGTTTGAATACCACTTGGGAAAAAAACATAGAATAATAGATGTCATCATTTAGATCAAAAAAGACCTCTAAGAACATCAAGTCCAACCACTAACTCAGCATTCCCAAGCCCGCCACTAAACCGTGTCCCCAGATGCCACATCTGTGTGTCTTTTGAACACTTCCAGGGATGGTGATTCCCCCACTGTCCTGAGCAGCCTGTTCCAATGCCTGAGCAACCTTTTAGTGAAGATGTTTTTCCTAATAACTAATCTAACCACCACCACCACCTCCCCCCACACCCCGCCCAGTACAATTTGAGGCTGCTTCCTCATGTCCCATCCCTTGTCGCCTGGGAGCAGAGCCCAACCTCCACCCAGCTCCCCCCTCCTGCCAGGGAGTTGGGCAGAGTGAGAAGGTTCCCCTGAGCCTCCTTTTCTCCAGGCTGAGCCACCCCCAACTCCCTCAGCCATTCCTGGTGCTCCAGACCCTTCCCCAGCTCTGTTCCCTTCTCTGGACAATCTCCAGCACCTCAGTGTCTTTCCTGTGAGGAGTCCAAAACTGCATCCAGGATTCAAGGTGGGGCCTCACCAATGCCCAGTACAGGTCACTGCCTTGGTCCTGCTGGCCACACTGTTGCTGATTAATCTCCAAGCCATCAAAGAATCCTTGCTCTGGCATGGCTGAATCTTGAACTCGGTCTTCTCCTTGAGTAAGACAAAGATCTTCCTTGCCCTTCTTTCTTTCCCATTAGTTGCCATCTCATGCTTGCCCATCACAGAAGAAAGCCCCAGGAAAATCTGCAACTTCCCCTTCTCTGCAGGTTAATGGGTCCTGTACATCCACAGAAAGCTGGTGGGAAAGATCTCTGTGTTGTCCCCTTTCCTGCAGTAACTTCTGCCAGCTTAAGTGAGCAAACTCAGAGGGAGGTGGAAGCATTAGCTGAGAAGCTGAGTGTGGATCCCATCTCCTCTCTCGAGCAGCAGGTCCCCAGCTGGGAACAATAACTGCTCTTTCCCAGCTCCAGTCTGTGCTGCAGCATGAAGCAAATTTTGCAACAGCCAAGACTTTGTGCTTTTGAAACAAGAACCACCTGTTTTCAGGGGATTCATTAATCTTGATGAATTATGGATTGCTCCTCCTTCTTGCAGATATCCTCTGGAAGGGGACTCATGTTATTCAGTGCCAACACAAAGCCACATAAAGCAGTTTTAGAGGAACTCATTATTGTATTTTCACAGCCAGTAAGGAGAAGGAGTATCATTATGTGTCATATTCCTCACATCCCACAGCTTTCTGTGGTGGAAACAGTGCCTTAATGAAGGGTTGCTTTTTGTCTGCGAAGTGGTCTGAAGCAATTCCTGCAGCCAGTTCTTAAACTGGTTAAATATTTCTATGTTGACTTGAAAATCATAGAATGGTTTGGATTTGAGGGGACATTAAAAACCATCTTGTTTCAACTCCCCTGCCATGGGCAGGGACACTTTCCACTAGAAGGTGTCATGTCTACAGTTTGCATGGGAACCAGAGTTGAGGCATCTCAGAGCTAAGCCAGGCTACCCCAAAACCCACAGCCCAGATTAACTTGGACTCAAGAGTAGAGAGGTCATAGAAACATTTTTATTGGAAGGAATGTATCTCTGGAGGTCATCTAATCCAAACCACTGCTTGAGACAGATCTAATGAGATGAGGTTGTTGTCTAGTTAAGTCTTGAATACCTTCATTGAAGCAGATTCTGTACTTGGCATTAGCCCTTGTGTTAACATGGGCTCTCCAAGCCTGCAAGCATCTATGTCTCTCTGCACCATGTGGGTGTGCAGAGGATGGGCTATTTCATGCCTTTCTGCAACAAAACTCACCCACAAGTTTCCTGTGTAGGTGTCACTCCTGGTGCCCTCATTTGCTTGGAGCGAGATTCACTTCCCCATAGAGGGGACAGCGTGTACAGATCTCAGTGCCCGAGGGATCTCTTCAGCTCTGCATGGACCAGGGAGGTTGGGGGCCAGATCCATAAGGAAGCCTCCCACCACAACCTCTGCCTGAGGTCGAGCATTGCCTGCCTGCCCCTTGGAAGTCACGGCACACGTCACAAATGTAGCGTGTTCCCCACTTTCCCCATGAGAGCAGTGCCCTGCGCAAAAACAAGGATAAAAAGGGTGCCTGCAGCATCAGCACTGTTGGCATTTCTGGTCATTCACTGCACAGACAGAGGGAGGCTCTAGGCTCTACTCTCTGTCTGGTGCTACAAAGTGAATTGCAGCAGTAGCCAAAAGGGTAAATAAATCTTTTGTCAGGGCTAAAACATGCCTGAGCTTACTCAGTAAATAGTGTCTGGTAGAGAACTTCAAAGACCTCTTTGATGAATCTTACATATTTATTTAGTCTATGGAAACAGTGTTGGCAGGCTCTGAGTGTGAAGTTCTGGACTGGCACTGCCTTCCAGGGGAGACTTCTTTGTTCTGTGCTCTTTGGAAGACCCTTCTCTGTTCCTCCATGCCTCATTTTCCCTGCCTGTAAAATTGGATAGAGGCTGTAACTCCACTGGGATGTATTTTCCCATTTTTAGAGAAGACCCCACCTGTTTGCTCAGACCAGCTAACTGGGAGAAAGGGTAGAAAGCCACACCTGATACAGATCAGTCTAACTACTAATGGACATCGGTTTCCACCTGCTGAGGATCTTGTGGAGGACATTTGCATTTCAAATGGTGACAAAGCAATACTCTATTTTGTTATTTGAAGTCAGAAAACAGGAAATGTATTTCAGGAGCATTTGCATAAGGATGGTTTCTGATGTCAGAAGTGATTCTCTGATATGTCCTGTCCACATAGGCATGTAGGACCCTGCTTTTGTAATCACCAAGAACTTCTCATCCTCCCCCAGGGCTCAACTTCATAAAACTGTTCTGGGTGGGGAATAAACTCAAAATCTACAGATCTGAATGTCAGAATTGGGCCTTAAACATAACTTTAAGGTCTACCTCGGTGAATTCCCCAGAGCTCAGCTCCCACCCTCACATGGCTGTGTTTCGAGCTCTGAGAGGAGAGAATCACTCCTTCTGAGCAGCTGTTTCCACCCTAGGTGTTCCTTGCTGAGCTGAAGAGCACAGACCAATATTTTGCTGTGAAAGCCCTGAAGAAGGACGTGGTGCTGATGGATGATGATGTTGAATGTACAATGGTGGAGAAGAGAGTCCTCTCCTTAGCTTGGGAACACCCATTCCTGACTCATGTCTTCTGTACGTTCCAGACCAAGGTAAGACAAGGATCTGTCACCTTCCTCCAGGGGCTGAGGATGCTTTACTACAATACAGATACTTGGTGAAGGGCTTAACTCTGTCAGATGTTGGGGAATAGTATGAACACAAAGTGGTGCTGAGGGAAGGGATCTTCAGGTTAAGCACTTGGAAGTGGCTCCAGAAATTTAATCTGCCTTCCCCATATGAAGCTGGGATTGGAATAGAGCATCCAAGACTGACTGAGATAGCCATGCAGAGACCTGCTATTAAAATCTGCCTCCTGGTACCCTGGGCAGAGGATGTCCAAAGGCCACATCCACAGCCAGGCTGAAGATGTGCCTACATTGATATTAACCTGAACATCTTGGACCATGAAGAATTATGCTGCAACTACTAGTCTGGGCAAAGCTAACTCAAGAAACTCTGGTTATGGAGGATAACCAAGCTGCCATTCACTACTTTGCCCCCAGTTACTGTTAAACTGCATCAGACACTGGTGATGACGACTGCAGTTCAGAGGGTCACTGCAGGGTATCTCAGGCCTCCAAACCCAAACTCAAGTGACATTTAAGTAATGTATATATTTTCATGGCCCTACATGCCAACAAACCACCTACTGATGGGCTTCCCAGAGCTTTTCCTGCAGCCACAACCAATCACCTTAATACCAAGGCATACACAAAGCATAGAGAGAATTGATGGAATTTTGAGAGGTTGTCTTGTCTGTCCAACCTACTCCAAGCATTCCTGAGAGATGACTGATATCTCTTAGCTCAAATGCAGAGCAGCATCCCTGTCTCATGGCTGTTTTTCCAGGGTTTTGTTAGCATGCTCCCAGTCCCTTCTCAGCCCCAGGATTTAGTGACACAAACTACTGCTCAGTCTGAGGTTAGGACCTGCTCAGCAAGACTCTCACTGATTTTTCAGGGTAAGGAGAAACAAATATAACCTCTGTGGTACATCCCAGTCATCTGTGCAATGTGACACCTATTTAAAGACAGATTAAATTTATAACAGGGAATTGCTGTAGGGGATGTGATGTTGAGCTCAGGCATTCATGTTTAACCCCTTTGGGAGTGACAGGATGGTATGGCCTGGGAATGGATCCTTGCCTGGCAAGGAAAGGAATTAATTCCCTATTTTGAGGAGCCAGATTTCAGGGAAAAACATTGACACAACTCCAAAAGCAAAGAAAATCAAGATTTAATTGAAGATATAAAATACTGACAACAGTCACAGCTCTGTGAGGGAGCTTTTACTCCAGGGAATGCTGCTTGTGCTTCCTGTATCTCCAGAGGGATGCTGGCTGATGCCACGATCTGACTGGCATGCAGCACCTGAGCCTTGTCTGTGCTCCAGTCTGGTCTAACCCTGGTCTGAAAGCTGGAGGTCAAGTTCAGGATGGGTACAGCAGAGATAGTTTGCAGCTCTGATTTCAGGCAGTACATGCATGGAAGGGTCCACTTCTCTCATGAGTCCACAGCAAAAAGATGAGAGACCAAATGGAGTCGTGCCAGGAGCGAGGTGGGATTT
This sequence comes from Hafferia zeledoni, assembly GCA_035583235.1. NCBI lineage: Eukaryota > Metazoa > Chordata > Aves > Passeriformes > Thamnophilidae > Hafferia > Hafferia zeledoni. The sequence continues at coordinate 2,446,937 of JAWWEV010000043.1, read as the reverse complement.
ACTGACCATTTAAGAGGGTGCTTCCAGCCATGACTGGGGCAAGGAAAACCTGCAGGATGGAAAAACAATGAGTGCCTGAAAAAATGGTGGATTCCAGGCTCAAAAAACAAATTATCTTTTCCTACACTGTCTTGTGGGCAGCACTCCATTGTTGCCCTCCTGCCCTGTAGAACCTCCATTCATCTCCTCCCAGGCCCTTATTCCTTTCCAAGGTTATGTAATCTCTCCATCTTGCCCTTGAGTTCACAGACAGAGAAGCTGCAATGTGGCAGCCCAGGCCAAAGCTGCTCTGGGCTGTAATTGATTTTTAGTTCATTCTTTTCTCCTCTGACCTTTGCAAGCCACGCAGCAATTTCTCAATGCGTGGGAGTCACCCAGAGCAGGAGAGCTGGGACAAGCCCTGCATGGGCTTTCATGGCTCACTCAGAATATCTTTTCTGGCAATCACAAAATGGTTTGGTTTGAAAGGGGCTTTAAAAATCATCCAGTTCCAACCCCCTACCATGGACAGAAGCCAGGGAACTGCTGTCCAGACTACAGAGTCCCTGTCTGGACTTTAATGTTGAAAACATGACTTTTTAATGGGAAAAAATATATATATTTTTGGTTTTAAGGTTTCACTGGATAGAAAAGTATTTTCCAACAGAAACACGTGTTGTATTTCTGAATCCTTAATGCTTTGGCTTACCTGAGCTGCTTCAGGTACTGAGAACCTCTGCAAAGGACAGTAAAAACAGAATATTCCTATATTGAAACAAGGACCTTGGGAGTCCACATGTCTGCAGAGGGGAAAAAAAGGTCCTGTAATCTGTTGACAGTTCTCTGAGCTCTGGGCTAAGTTTCTTTCTCACCTCAACCCAGGTCATCAGTAAATGCTCAAATATATAAAGCTTGACAGCCCTTCAGACAGGTTTTAGTAGGGCCCTAATGCTTCTCTTTATTCCTGCAGAGGCTGAATCACCAGTGCTTTCAAAACTCAGAATCCGTGTCTTGTTTTCCTACATGAGAACAAATGCAAGCCCAGGGTGGTGTTTTCTTTTTTTTTTTTTCCCCAATCTCTTTTTGAATTTGACTGGTTTATTTTACTACAGTCATCTTTGTACCCAGATATTCAGCTGACATAATTATATGGTCTGAATTTCAGCAATAAGCTCAGGGAGATACTCTGCTGTGTTAGATTTAAAAGGATACTGTTACGTTGAAGAGGAGGAAAAACATGTTTATAATTCTTTGAAATCCCAAAATTAATGATGCCAAAACATTGACTGGCATCCCAGTGCTTATATTTTATTTTTCTTTTTTGCATCTCACTGATCTTCTGCGATAAAAATAGGCTTTCCCTTTTTGAAAGTCACTTTTATTTCTAGCTGTTTCTCCACTTCATTGACCAAGTTTTACTAACACCCCTTACCTAAATGCAAATTAAATCTTGAGGCATTTTGGCTTGCAGCATAAAATAGCAACAGAGAAGACCGTCTCAACCCAAAAGAGAAGTAATCTTTATTCCAATATAAAAGCAACTATTACAGAAACATTTATTGTTTCCTTTACTGAGGTATTATATCTTTTCAAAGTCCTGGTGATGAGCCATTTTCACGTGCTCTGTTGCTTCCACGTGCTTAGCACTAACTTTAAAATCTCTTACATTGGCAGGAATTAGAAATGGATTGTAAATAGGGAGTGTGGTCCTAATTTAAAAATTCTTAGGCTCTGAAGTGTTTTCTATGAGTATTTTCAGGAGATTTCTCTTTAAAATACCTCCTCAGGGGATACTGCAATTCCTGCACAATTTTTTCAAGTGCAATGTCAGTTTTCTCCTCTCTCTGACTTGCTGCTGAGGGTCAGGGTTGAGCTCCCTCACCTGGATCGGAGTGTGTGGCTTGACACAGGACACCATAGTGATTTTTCCCTTGTATTAACCACCCTCTTCTCATTTACAAACCACTCCAAGCCTTGGTGTGCAGCCACTTGGGAGACACAGTCCTGAAGGTACAAGGTTCATAGATCTCCATCCTCCTGGCTTTTTGAGGGGATACATCAGCTTGGAAACATCTGTCCATCCTCCTTGTATTTTGAGAATTTTGGGCTTGCAAAAATCTGATTCAAGGCTAGTTGGCCATATATGAACCAGCTGATGGGGAAGATGGGAAAGAATTGGGCAGTTTAGGGGAGCCTTGAGGATTTTGCCTCCTGCAACCAACAGGCAGGAAAACTGGCAAAGTTTCATTCAATCCTGGCCGAAATTTCAACCTGGTTTAGCAGAAATAGCAGCATCTCAGCAGAGCTTTGGGATTCCAACATGGTTGTGCCAGAGAAAGTGTGAGCAGCTTTAATTATAACATCAAATATATGAAGTTTTTACAAGACACTTGTAGGTGGTGTCAGCCTGTGTGGGGTGAGCAGGGGGAGTGTATTGGCCAGGAAAAGAAGAGGGCAGCTCCCAAGAGTGTTTTTCCAAGTGACAGATGATTGATATATTCAATACACATATTCTCATTGCCTTCCCATTGTTCAGCCTGACCAAAATCAGCCCAAAATGCATAAAGCTTTGCTTAGCATTTCTAAAACTCTGCAGTGGAGCTGCTCTGGCCCTTACCCCCACCCCCAAAAAACCCCTCCAAAAAACAAAAACAAAAACACCCCAAAAATTGACTTCTTACAATAAAAACGTTACTTTTTCCACATATTTTTCAGCTGATCAAATATTTATGTTTCACAAATTTCAGTAGTTTTTATTTCGTTTTTGGTCTTGTGATTCTTTTTTACCCACAAATCTTCACAGGAATCTTTTTTTCAACTTTGAGAAAATTGGTCTTTTTTTCAAACTTCTGCCCAATACTGATAGGGAAAGCCACTTTATCTTGCAAGACAGGATTGATAGTAGCTGGGATTACCACAGAGTTATGTCTACTCTGAGCTGTGAAGAAGGGAACTGGGATCTCTAGAACTCAAGCAAAAGGAGCTATTGTGAGCCATCTCTTCACCGTTATCTATACATATGTATTTTATATGTGTGTATAAATATATTCATATGCTTTGTACAAAGCAGATGGGCACACAACACTAAGCATCCCAAATGAGCAGTTTAACAGGCAGTTCAAAATGCTGACAGTGCAAAGATTAGAAGAAGAAATAAATAGTGAGATCAGGGACTGGACTGAATTATTTGACAGCTGTAAGAAATGCTGCCATCTCCAGAAGACAGACTGATATTACACAAGAGAGGGGGGAAAAGTCTTTAAACCAGAGAACAAAAATAAACCTGGGGTTGATTTGGTGCAAAGAATAAGTTAAAAATGTAGATGAACACCTATGGCCACCTCATTATCTGTTCCTCATGGGACTACAAAGCATTGCCTGCTTTCCCACTGGATGGGGTGCTGTGATGGGATTGGAACATACTCTGAGTGGTGTGGTGGAAATGGCTGAGAGGCCTTTGACTCCCACCTATGGATGAAATAAAAGAGATCCAAAGCAGGGATAAGAACCCAGACTGGGCTGAACTGAGCTGCATGAAAAGGTGAGACAGGAATCAGCTGCTGGAACTGAATCATAGAATCATAAAATGGTCTGTGTTGGAAGGGACCTTAGAGAGCGTTGCATCATGTCAAACCTTGGTCTTGGCCAGGACCAACCCAGTTCAATGGGATGTAGCAGGATTAGGTCACTCCATTTGGAACCTTCACATGGAGTCATTTATTAGGGTAACTGCTCTAAATAAGGGCAAAACCACACTGTCCTGCAGCATTAATTATTCTGATATTCATCCTCCTGCAAGCCTTGGGAAGATGAATTTTTGCTTTTCAGTAAATGGTGTTAAATTGTGTGTTTGTATGGATGCAAGTGCTTTCAGATGCAAAGAAAAAAAAATCTGAAAATCTGTGCAGAAAAGTGCTCTGGAGGGCTCCCAGCTGGTTTGAGGATTTTAGGAGCCTGTTAAAGGATGTACCTTCAAAAGATCAATTTAAGTGCTGCCTGCTTTCTACTCACTGTTTGTAAAGTTGAAAGCATCTCTGATAGGGACTATTCATTCTCACAGCAGTCGAATGTAGAGCAGAATCAGGTTGGTTTAACTCCATCCCTGCCATGTGCTGGAGATGGACAGAGGGAACAGGTGGCTCTGTGAAGAGGAGCTCAGCTTGGCACAGATACTGATCTGATAGAAAACTGAATTCTTGCAGGATTCAAAGCTTTCAGCACCTGACTCGACTGGGGAACTGTGTTATTTTGTGTGTGCCCATGTCTGTGTGTTGTACTACATCATGTTGTGTGTTCTGCTGCTGTAGGGGCAGCTCTTCATCCTCCCATGGAAGGGTTTGTCATGTTCCCTGTGCTGCAGTGGAGAAGGTCTCTGAAAGGTATCCTGGAAGTAGGGAATGCCTGACATATATGGATGTTCTCACCCACATGAGTGTGCCAGCTGGTTTAAGAAGCATTTGGTCAACACACTCAGGCACATGGTGGGATTCTTGAGGTTGTCCTGTGCAGGGGCAGGAGTTGGACTTTGATGATCCTTGTGGGTCCCCTCCAACTCAGGATTTCTATTATTCTATAACTACCCTGGGGCAGTGTCCATCTCTGAGCACAGTAAGTGCCTTTACAGTCCTTCTTGAGCTCTGTGGTTTTAAAACATGGTCCCCAGCTCTGCTGTGAGACCAGACTTTTTCTGTTCTGTGTCTGGAAACACGATCAGAAGTTTGGCTTGAGCATTTCCTACCTGGAGGTACTCCCTGAGAAGTCACCTGGCACCTGCCTGCAAGGCAGAGAGGCAGGGCACTCTTTCCAAGCCTCCTGCAGAGCTATGTAGGTCTGAGCTATGTAGGTCTGACCCCTGAAGAACAACATTCCTGTTGGTTTGCTTAACATCTACATGTAGGACCATTGCAGGGGATAAAGGCATGACAGAGTCATCCCATCCCAGTTGCTTGAGAATCATAGAATCAAAGAATCTTAGAATGGTTTGGGTTAGAAGGGACCTTTAAAGGTCACCTAGTCCAACTCCCCTGCAGTGAGCAGGGATATTTTCAATTAGATAATATCCACTTAACCCCCTCTCACCTGCTGCAGGTCCTGACAGAATTCAGAGCCTGGCAGTAGCAGATGGGAGCCCTCAGACAACTTTCCCAGCACAAGGGGAAGTGTAGCTTGGAGCCTGTCTGCAATCACATCCTCTGTGCCACTCTTACTCTTTAACTCCAACACACTGTTGAGTTTTCAGTGGTTTCATGTATGGGTTTTGCCACTTCCCGTTTTTAATGTGTTCTGTGGCTCTGTGGATCTCAGGAAGTTGACTCCAATAACTTGTTGCAGTTTGCCCTGCTTGATCACACCTTGACTACTCATAATGACCTACTTAGGGCTGATCTCAAGCAATTTTTCTCCATGAGCCATTCCACACAACTACATTTTGCAAGGGGAACTTCCAAGCCCCAGAGCAGAAAAGTCAGTGATGCCATCTCTCTTTTTAATTGTGTTTATGTAGCACTCTCTATCACCTTGTAGACCACGAATTTCAGTACTAATCACCCCTAAGTCTGTAGTCTTCAGCTTCATAGCTTAAGGCAGTTGAGCAACAGAGTTCACATATTTGGATATAAATTAATCTGGGAGGTTGTCCGCCTTTTCTTTCCTCAGGTGGCAGAAGGATGCTGGCAAAGTCCCCAGTTTCAAGTGAGAGTCCCAGGTTCAATTAAATAGGTACATCAGATGGTTGCTCAAATCCATGAGCAAGCAGAACACGATGGCTTGTTTTGCTGAACAAACTTGGGCTTCAAGTTACACTTAAAAATGTACGACAAGGCGTAGCCAAAATTGGTGGACTTTCCAGGGAAACCCGGGGGGTTTCTCCTTCCCAGTCTGAAGTCCCACTGAAGCTGGATCTGGCCCACTTGAGGACTGTCTCAGGTTGAGCTGGCAAAACACCAACTGCCCAAAGACAGAGTTAGTCCCTGGCTGAGAAAAGGGGGAAAGGGAAAAAAAACTCTAAAACCCAGGTTTATGCTGAAAACTAACTATATGTATTTATACAGAAAAGAGAAAATTA
>JAWWEV010000043.1:2403731-2440376 GCA_035583235.1 Hafferia zeledoni | reverse complement strand
TCACCTGACAATTTTCAGGCCTAGTTTGAACTTTAAAACCTAAATTTAGGCCCCACCTGGCTGAAACCATAACAAGGACCCATCAGGTTTCTTCTGTCCCAGTGTGACACAGGCGGCTGCTATTGGTGGCTAAACCTCATCACCTCCCTGTGTACCTTCACAAAGAGCATCTGTTCAAGTATTTTCCTGAATGGGCTCCTGAGCTCACATTATTTCCAAGATTTATGCATTTCTTCACTCCAGTGCCCATCTCCATTTGGTTCCCTTCCTTGCTTAAACTGATTTACATGTGCAGCTCTCTACGGATACAAGACCTTCAAAGTGAAAATCTGCACCCATTTGGTTTAGTGACAAAATTCTTTCCCCAGGAGGCCACATCTAGCCTTGTGCTTGTTGGATGGCAGGTGTGGCTTCCAGTGAGACATCCATTTAAATAAGAGTGCTGTAAGTAAAAGGATCTGGCTAAAGAATTTGCACAAATTAGAGCAGACAGCTGTTGTTTGAAAGCAACAAGCACTGCTGTGGTTTTTTAAAATAGCCAGCTCTTGGCTTGCTGCCAGAGATATTTATATTAAATCTTATGGATAAAAATCTTCAACTGTTAAAAATGTAAGTGAAAAGAACTCTATTTCCCCTCTACCCAGAAAAAAAATGTGATGGGCAATAGGCAACACAGGGAAGATATTCATAAACTTCATAGCATAGCTAGAGATTGCTGACTGCAGATGTATACAGAACAGAGAGAGGCTTTTGAGGGAAAAAAAATCCTGCATCCATTTTATTTTATTCCTGTATGCACAAAAGGTGAGATTACAAAAACAGAAGTTGGAACTGGGGGCATAACTCAGTGCAGGGATACTCTTCCCCCAGGAAATGGTGCCCTTCCTGCTTTGTAGGTACAATTCAGTGAGGAAGGGATTGGTCTGAACCAGCTTCTGCAGGGACCTGGTGGTGAAGTTTTGGCTGGTGAAACAGTGGGAGGATCAATGTCGTGTATGAACAACCTGGTCTAGAGGAAGGTATCCTTGCCCATGGCAGGAGGGTTGGACCTGGATGACCTTTGAGGTCTCTTTCAACCCAAACCATTCTATAACACTATGATTCTCCATCAAGGATTGAAAAGGAAACCTTGGTGATCAGTTCTGCTCACTATCCAATATTCAATTTCATTATTTCTTTGTAGCAGGAGGAGGATTTTCCACTGCCCTGGTCAAACAGCTGATGGTTGCATGTAACTGGGGACAAGGACTGGATGTTTCTCTCATATGCAGGCACTCAGTGGGATGCAAAAATAGGATTAATTCATGAATCTTCCCACCAGCAAATTACATCTTGCCCTGTTTAATAGAGCAGCTTGCAGGTTTAAAATCAAGCATGTGCTTAAAACTGATTGCTGCATCTGGCCAGTGTCTCTGAGAACTTGAAAAAGTCAGACCCATGTGCATCCACAGAAGATATGCAGGAATTCAGGTGGTAACAGCTGGAGATCACTCTACTGGATAGATAATGCTCTGGGATGGGGACCAGAAGAGACCTGGGATTGACTTTTACCTCTTCCACTTCTCCATCTGTCCTTCTGTTATACAGGCACTGTAGTGTTATTCACTGCCTTCTTGTGAGCTTGGAAGTCTGCTGGTAAAAATTAACAGCCCCAGCTGGTTTTTAAATGGATTTTCAATGTTTGCTCATGGTGTTTGTACTTATCAGAGCAGAGAGGGTGAGTATGGGCTTAGGAAACAAAGAGGAGAAATGAGGAATCTAAAAAAGAAACTGCTTTCTTTCCAAAACCCTCACAGTAATCTTTTCCTTCCTCTTCTTGAGTGCTTTCTGAATGGTTTGTTTGTTTGGGATTCTTTTACACTTTTACTTTACGTTTCCCCCCCTACACACACTTATTTATTCTTATTTTGTCTCATTCTCTAGGAAAACCTCTTTTTTGTGATGGAATACCTCAATGGAGGAGACCTCATGTTCCATATCCAGAGTTGCCATAAGTTTGACCTTCCCAGAGCAACGTAAGATATTATTATTATTGCCTTTGGGCTTGCAGGGTGCACACAGGATAAAAGCAAAGGCAGCAGCAACAGACAACTGGGAACTTGATTTTAACCCCAGCTCTGTTTTTGTCCTGTAGAGGAAACCTTGGGCAATTCATCTGACCTCTCTTCACCTTACCCAGCTGCAAAGTGGGGATAATGTTTGTGCTGAAAGCAGAATCTCTGTCCCAGCTCTCTCCAAAACAAACAAAATAGACATGCAGGTCCTCCCACTGCCTCAGTGAAGGACTTGGAGCAAGTCCCTTCCTCTCCCTGTCCTCCTTCCCCTCCCACAGAAGGCTTTTAGAGCTCATCCACACAGTTGATTTCAGTCAGACATGACCTTGCTTTACATTCTTGCTCAACCAGGGAAGCTTTTCCCATCTGGAAGCGTTGCAGTTGCTGCTACACCTTCATCAGCTTTGTGTCTGCCCACAGGTTTGTCCTTTAGCCTGCAAACCAGGAATGTCCTCCTAGCCTGTGACCTGGCTCCTGTATTTTGCACTAACCTCAGCACAGTCCCACACGTTTGTTCAGAGCTGAGCTGGAGAGAAGGTGTCCCTTAGGCCATCCTTGATGGATTAATCCCCTTCCCAGGGCTGCAGTCCCTCAAACAGAACAGGGCTCCAGAGGAACCACTCAATCCAGCTGTGACCTCACCTCTGGAGGTGCCTCCACTGTCTGTAAACAGCCCCAGATCTGCCTCAGATCTTCAGAATGAGAACCACAGGACATTCTGAGTTGGAGAGGACCCACAAGGATCATGAAGTCCAGCTCTGGAGTGAATTAATTGCTTATATGAGGATCAAACCCACAATGTTGGTGTCATTAGCACCATGTTCTCACCAACTGAGCTAATCTCAGAGTCTTATTTACATTTCCTCTCGATGAGGGTCATTTTAAAGCAACCTACAACTCTCTGCTGTGAATCACAGCGGCCCTGGGGGTCTCTCCGTTGCAGTCCTTGAGTTCTTGCTCAGCCCATAATCAGAGGCCCCAGTAATGACATCGTGGACCCAACTTCTGTCCCAGATTTACCACCATCAAAGAAATCCAAGAAATGCATTTTCAGCCATCTGTGGAACCAAAAATCTTGTTCTTTACAACACTGGGTGGCCTGTAGCCAAGCTGCAGGACCTGCTTAAGTTGAGGTTCCCAGTCCAGTGATCAGAGGTGAAGCTGCTATTTGTTGGAAGTAATGGGATTTTCCCTTTTTTCCCTTTAAAGTTTGAGGGGGTGGGGAGAAAGAGATAAAACCTATTGGAAGTACAAAAGGTAAATTTAAACAAAAAATTAATACACCAACAAAGAATTAAAAATTTATTTAGTTTTGATTAAAGTAAATAGAAGAATTAGAATAAATGAAATGTGCTTTTAATCCTTCTGCAAGCAAAGGTATTTTGAAAGTCAATATTGAAACCACTCTAGGGATTAATTTTTATTTAATAATTTATTTTTTAAAACCCTGTCATTTAAATCAGTGTTTGATGATTTTTTTTTCGAAAGTATTTGAATGTTCAGAGTTAAAGACCAATGCATTGGAGACTGAGGAAGCAGAGCTGTGCCACGTTGAGGGGGGTATATAATCCTCTGGTTACATTCCTTTCTGGGAGGGCACTTCTTCACACTGATGCTGCCTCATTGCAGCAGGATGTGGTGGTGTCCTTTGGGTAAAATGTGTTGAGAACAAAGATCTCAAACTGAAAAAAACTCCTGAGAAAGGCCACCAAGCTGCAAGCTCATATTATGTATAAGCTTTCAAAATTAGGAAAAATTTCTTCACTGGAAGGCTGGTCAGGCATTGGAACAGGCTGCCCAAGGAAGTGGTGGAATCACCATCCCTGTAAGCATTCAAAAACCAAGAGGATGTGACACTTGGGGACATGGTTTAGTGGTGGCCTTGGCAGTTCTGGAGGAATGGTTGGACTTGATAATGAGAGGTCTTTTCCAACCTAAATGATTCTGTTAGTCAATGAAAAGCAAGTCATAAACCTGAGCAATGAAGAGGGCAATTTGACCAGCCAAGGAGTGTCTGTGCTGCCCATCCCAGATGCCCACCTGCCTGTCCCATTGCTGGCACCAGTCCAATGTTTTTGCAGCAGCTACTGATTGTGGCAAATCATAGCTGCTCTTCTGAGGTTTGAGGCATTCACTGTAATTTGCAGTTTGCAGCCTGGTGTGGCATGCAGGGATACAAAAAGGAGGAATGGCTTTAAACTGAGAGAAGGTGGCTTTAGATTTGGTATTAGGAAAAAATTCTTTACTGTGAGGGTGGGGAGACCCTGGCACAGGTTGCTCCGAGAAGCTGTGGCTGCCCCATCCCTGGAAGTGTTCAAGGCAAGGGTGGATGGTGCTTGGAGCAACCTTGTCTGATGGAAGGTGTCCCTGCCCATGGCAAGTGGTTGGAACTGGATGGGCTTTAAGGTCCCTTCTAACCTAAACCATTGCATTATTTTATGATCACTGTAATTCATTGATTTACTTCAAACATGTAAATAAGAGAGAGGTACAGACACAGTCTGCGTTTCTTGTTACAGGGATTTCTTGTTACAAGGTAGAGTGGGCAGTAGGAGATGGGTGGTAGTGTTTTGCTCCACAGCTGATTTGGAAACATCCTTTGGCACTGAAGAAACCATCCTTAGAATCAGTTACTTAGAGAAAAATTCATCTACCCATGCAGTGTGGCTTCCAAATCCCTGAAAATAAGTAGGTTCCAAATCCCTACCATTTCACCAAGTGGTTTCATTGGGAATTGGGCTGCTAGCTGTGTGGGACACTCCTGGGAATTTCACATCATCCATCAGTAAAACACAGTCACCCCAAGCCTTCTGGAGACACTCCAAACCTTCTGGGAACCTAATGAAATTTTGGCTCTTGTGGAGACAAAGTTTCCATCTTTTTGAGAGTCTAGCTGAAAATACCTTTGGGAAGAATCTGTTCTAACTTGTGCCTTCTCTCACTCAGGTTTTATGCTGCTGAAATAATTTGTGGGCTCCAGTTCCTCCATTCCAAGGGCATAATATACAGGTAATTTTACTCTTTGGTGTAAATAATATGCTAATATGCTAAACCTTTTCTGCTTTCCTTGCAAGCACTAATGGCAACAGAGAGACTGTTTCTTGGATGTACTTACTGGCATTGCTTTTCTGTGCAGATTTTGTTTTTACAGAGTCTGGATGTTTTGTTTTGAAGAGATCATGTTAAAAGGCATTTTTAAGCCCTTTTTAAGAATCCAGCCCTATTTCAGTTAACATGAAAGCAAGCCCTGGGGTGCATTTACACAGTCATTCATTCAGCAGCCAGTATAGGCACTCTATTTAAGCTTTCAGCATATCAAGGTATATAAGGTCAAGTTAGATATGAGAAATTTGGTATATCTGCCATGCTGAATACCCTGGGACAGTGGTGACAAGCTCAGCTCAAGTAACAACAGCAGAGAGACAGTGATATATCATAAATTTGCATTATTAACTGGTATGCTGTGCACAGTTCCATGGGGAGATGGGACTCATCTCACCTACCATCATGAGTCTGAGTTGGCTGTCAAGCTCTTGTAGTAAGCAGAGGAGAGTGGGCATTTTTGGGTTTGTCAAACCTGTGTCACAGTGTGTAAGAGAGGTGCCCATTTCTAAGAGAAATCAGACCACAGTCTTATTTCCCACGGCCCAAAGGAGGAACTGAGTTTCTGTAGAGCTCTAGTCAAGCTCTTCTCCATGGCAAAATTCAGTTACTGCATTGCAACCTTCTGGAAAAGCAGGAAACAAATAGCTTGTCACAAACAAGTGAGAAAGCTCACTACTACATCAGTGATGTTTGCTGAACCCAAAATGAGCTTATTTCAATGTTTGTCATGTAGTGTGAACATTAGAACAAATGCTGAAAGTGAGTGGCTTGTTTACAACCCATTCCCCCTTTAAAACACGAGCTTTGATTCTTATCAGTACTCATGTGGGAGCCATTTATAGTCTCTGTTGACCAATGATGGCGATTGCATAAACATGAGATCAATACCAGTGGCACTAAGTTGAGATGATCCCAGGGGTCTCAGCAAGTTTCTGGCTCTAATTATGCCCAAACCACTTTGCCATGTGTGTCAGTTTTACTCAATCTTCTCAGAAAAGCTGATTTAAAAATATCTGCCGGGCATGGTGAGCTTGTGGCAGGACAGTTAATGCTGACATTTTATTTATAATTCCCATGTTTACTTGAAATCACTACACTGGTGCTGTGTCAGGGCTTGGGACCTATTTCCTCATGAAAGGAGAAGGGTGTTTGGAGCCTTGGGAAATGTGAGAAAATTGGGATATCTGGGCATTGGGGAGTATGGGGATAGGAAGAAATACCTCATTCCCAGGAGATGGTGTAATATTGCTTTGGGTGTCAGGCTTTGAGAGAAAAGGTTTAACCAATCCTACTCCTTTTCCCTTTTTTCACTGAAGACAATGACAGCGAGGTCAGTTGAGAACTCACAGTCATCAGTATCTCTGTCAGAGCAAACTAAGCACTTAGGAAAGTGAATAGAAATCATTTTTGAAACTACACCACTTGCAATGTCATAAGAATAATGAATCCAGCTGTTCTGTCTCGTGCACCCACGTTTGGAAATGTTGGCTTAAATTTTAATGAATGAGCTGAAGTGTTTTTGGCAGAAACTCCAGTCCGTGGAGCCAATGAGTTTGAGACTCATCAAAATAATGGAAGCGAGCTGTAGGTGATGGGTTCTTTGTTTTGCTTCGATCTCCCAGATAAATAAAAGCAGTGCTGGCAGTCCCAGATTGATCTCGGTGGTGTAACTAAAATAAGTCATTCCAGCTGGAAATTGTGACAACGTGAGTGTCTGCCACTTGGAAGGCAAATGTCTCAGTTGTCTCTGTATTTCTCTTTGATTGATGGCTCCCATTTTGTCTTGGGCCATATTCGAGCAGCAATGAACAATTGCCCCATGATGACAATTTAGTGTGTAAACACTTGGACGATCCCCACCCTGATTAGGACCTGGACAAAGCAAAACAAGGAGCTTTTTTACAGAGAGAGGCTGAACACTCATCTTTCCTGCAATTGCCAGCCATCATCCCAGGAGGATCATGCATTAGAAATTACCTTCTTTGAGGGATTCAAAGCCATATCTGGAAAAAAACCCCACCACATTGTAAAACACTTGTCACCAGGAGGATGGCTGTACAGAACCTCATTGTTAGGACTCTTGCCTCAGCTGTGGAAAATCATAGAATCACAGATTCACAGAGTGGTTTGGGTTGGAAGGGTCCTTAAAGATCACCTAGTTCCAATCCCCTTGTCATAGGCAAGAGTGCCACCCACTAGATAAGGCCCCATCCAACTTGGCCTATTGGCCCAAATGTGTGTAGGCTGTGAATTAGCAGAGATCAAAGAAGAACAATTATATCCTCATTTATGAGTACAAGCAAATGTATCTGGGTGCTTTGGGAGCCCTGAGAAGGAGCAGTGATTGATAGCACAAGACAGGCTGTGCAGGAATGTGTGCACTCACAGGCTAAGTGACCCAAACTCTGCCTACACCCCTGGTTAAGTGCAGCATCAGTGACCCAAACATCTCTCCAGGTCATTATCTCAATGAAAAGCAAAACTTTTAGGTAAGATATAAAAAATTAACATAGAAGCCATGCCAGCCTTCCCTTCTTTCTGTCTTTCCTTCTTTACCAGCTTTTCTCTCCTTTCAGAGTTTGCCCCCATGTGTGGACCTCATTGTTCTCCATGATTCATCAGCTCACTTGCTTTTATTTCCTTCTCTGTGCATTTCTGTTTTCTTCCTCTCCCTGGACTCTGGTTCCCAGAGTAGCTCAGAGCCTGATACCTCTGGCAGCAGCCTGGTAGCTGTGTGTGAAGGGCTTTGTAAATCCCTGGGGTTCAGATGGTGCAGCCCAGCAGTGAAAAGGTGGTGGGTGTTCTGCTCATGTTTGGTGTTATTCTGACCCTCTGCAAGAGATGCAGAGCTTGTATGTCCTTACCTCTTCCAACATTTGTAGAGCCTGCACTAGGAGGGAGATCTGGCAGCAGCTTCAGAGAGAATATTGAGACTGCCGGGGAAGGAGAAAATGAGAATTATCTGGTCACTCTTGCTCTGCTTTTCCAGCCTATGTTAGGGCAGAAACACAGCTGGCACAAAGCCCTTCTTAGCCTCACCATTCTGCATCCTTGAAGGAGGCAGCTTTCAGAAGATGTCCTGAGTGATGTGATCCCTAGAAGAGTTCAAGGCCAGGTTGGATGGAGCTTGGAGCAACCTGGTCTAGAGAAAGGTGTCCCTGCCCATGGCAGAGGGGTAGAACAAGATGATCTTTAGGGTCCCTTCCAAGTCAAACTAGTCTATGATTCCATGATTCTATGTCTTTTCTAAATCAGTGCTGGGACAAGAGAAAATAGGAAGAGGGACACTGAAGTCCAAAAGAGCAGCTCTTTATTCATCCTTCAGCCTTCCTTTGTAGGCTAAAATAACTGCAATGACTTAGGTGTCTCTGGAACCTTTAAAAGAGGGTCTTCCTTATCTGTCTCTGCAGGGACTTGAAGCTGGACAATGTCCTCCTGGACAATGAGGGGCACATCAAAATTGCTGACTTTGGGATGTGCAAGGAGAACATGTTTGGAGATGCAAAGACAAGTACTTTCTGTGGGACTCCTGACTATATCGCTCCTGAGGTAGGTGTGATGTGCAGGGAGGTCATTGAGCTGCTGTGGGACAGAGAACATGTCTTAGGACATTGGTCAGTGGTGGAGGCTGCAAAGAGTAACAACTAGTTTTGAGCAGTTCCAGACTAGAAACTGGATTTCACTTTGAGCCAGAGTCTATGTTCCTGTCTGGAATTGCATATTTTTGTGATGAATTCCTTTTTTTGTACAAATGGGGCTGGGAAACAAGTGGTACTTGGTTTAAACCAAGAAACAGAATGCTTGATGGAAATTCAGTTTGGGCCATGGCAGGAGAAGCTCCAAGATGTAAGTCCTGCAATTCAGGGATAGAAACAGTATGAGGAATGCTGATTGAGCCCTTTCCGTTATTTCTTTCATTTTTAACCAGAGAGAAACCTGGTGGGATTTTTTTTGTTGTTGTTGGATGGGGGTTTTTGTTTGTTTTGTTTTTATTGTTGTTTTAATTTAGGTATTTTGAACTAGATGCCTCTAGAAAAGAGAAAGTACCCTTAACCTGGTGATTTCACACAATAATAGATCTTACTATGGAAAGTCTTTGACTAATTAGGTGGCAAAATTGGTATCAAAGAAACTATTTTTCAGCTCAGAGAAAACCTACGAGTCATCCATGCCTCATGTCAGACATTGGTCTGAAATCCTTTTATTTGCCTTTCAAGATCCTATTTCATAATTTTAGTGTTTTCATGATGGATTTTGGTACTTTCCAAATAGCTTTCCAAGCCTTTGGTGGTGGTTTTTTTTTCACTCTACTGTAATCCATTGATCTTTACTGTGCACTAAGGGCACCAGTCTGGCCCAGGTTACACCACTCAAGAGTCTCTTCAAATCAATTGGATTTCTATTGCCTAAGAGCAGGTGTAAGTGTGCTCTGCAATCAAGCTGCAATGGGATTTTATTCCATTTCAATATGCCTTTATTTAAGATAAAAAAGAGCTATTTTTCTATCCTAAAAAAAAAAAAACAAGAGAGAGAGCCAAGTGTTGATTGTCCATTATCTGTGGTTTTTCTTTATAGAAAAGAAAAAATAAAGTAGCTCAGAGTTTTATTTCTGCTCAACATTTATTTTAGAGATTCAACGAGTGCATATAAAGCATTTTACCTCTAAATTGAAAGCACTGCTAGAGTTTATGGATCATCTCTCCTGCCAGAGGCAGGAGTGCTGGACCCTTTGTAATTTGTTACAGCCCCAGCACCTTGGCCACAGCCATGTGAACAAGGGGGCTTTGGGTCAGTAGACAAACAATTTTTTTTTTTTTATTTCAAGAAATATCTGATATTAAAAAAAAAAAAGACAACCTGAAAAGAAACTGTTGGGTTTATTTCTTTTTTGATAATTTCCAAGCTAATGAATCTTTCGTTTGGTTACCATAAAACATTTAATTTCAATTTCCAGACACTTGATCCGTTAAAAGGTAAAGCCTTATAAAAATAAGGTGTCTTTTCAGAAGGAAAGGTTGGGATGATTTTGTTTGAAAGTGATTCAGAAGAAATATATTAGGGAGTCTTGCTGTTTCTTTTTTTTTTTTTTTTTTTGGCTCTGAGTGAAACTCATTATATATATCACACTGTATATTCAAATCTCCTTTTTGTCCTTTTTGCATCTTCTCCTTTGGAGACAGATGTGTTAGTCATAAGCATTCTATACCAGATTGAATTTAGTTCTGACACTAAAGTCCTGCTTTGTAAGATGACACAGGTACATCAGAGGGGGATAATTCTCACCTAATGTGAGAAAATTCATCTTAAAATGAAGCATTAGATGGCACTTTATAGTGTTGTAGTAGCACGAGCATCCCAGGAGACAAGTCATCCCTTCTTATCTCAAATGTAGAAGTCAATTAAATCACAGTTTTCTCTCCATAACCGCAGAGAGACTCTGAGTAAATTAATAAGCCACTTCACTTTTAAGCAATAAGATGATCATTTTCCAACTCTCAGCAGTTTCACATATACTGACCTGGAGAGTTGTTTTCAGTGGTATTAAGACATCACCAGGACTTGTCATTGATGCCTATTCCATAGCTCTGTTATTGGGCATCCCATTGCAACCAAGCTCAAGAGTAAAGATTGTATCTTAAAATGAACTTTTCCCCTCTATAGCTCAAAAATCCTGGTAATCCTACATATCACAGTCATCACATGAATCTTTAGATATCTGCACTGTAAACATCTATATATGAGCATGTTTTCTAGGCTTTTTGATAACCAAAGGAGACAAATAGGGGCTTGTATTTTACAGCAGATAGATATTTATCTGGACATCTAAAATTGGACAAATTCCCTTCCTTGGCTGTGAAAACAGCAAATGGTTCAGCTCTGGGTATCTCCATAACAGATACCTAAAGGCAGCTGAGAATAATTTTGTTTCTCCATAGTTTGAGGACTTAGTGGTGGTCCTTTAGACCTGAGGGAGGTTGTCACTCCAGCTGACCCTTCTGGCCCCATACACTGGATGTAGCTTTTACTTTATACCTGACGCATAAAGGCACAAACAGATGGACTGACTGAGGATAAATTCCCATTCCTTTACCTGTAACTGAGTTTGTCTCGAGAGGACAGACCAGCAACCAATTTCATGGTTTTTCCTGGGGAAGATTTTGCTGGGATATATTCACACCACTTCAAAGGGCCCTAAAGTACCCTAACTCTGCAAATTTTGTAATTTAAAAATCAGTTTTATGTGAGTTGAGTCAGTCCCAAAATGCTAATGCCTAACTATTTGTCTTCTTGGACAACACAAGCCTGATCTGAACCACTGGGTTGACTTGGAGAAGAGGCAAAATAAAAATTACTTGCCTCACTTTTTATGTTTGAGATCTCTCTGGTAGCTGAAGATTTGTTCAATTAACTTAAGGGTTACATGCAAGCTTATCTGTAGAGCAAAGGATTGGTTTGGCACCCAGGTGTGGCTGTGACTTGGAGCTCCTCAAACCACAGCCCCTGCACATCTGGCAGATGTTCTGGCTCATGCGGGCAGAGGGAAGCACCTCTGCCATCCCACTCAGTGCAAAGTAGCTGCTGGGAGATCATGGTCTGGCCACCCTTCTGAAGATAAAACGCTCATGTCAGACATTTTGCTTCAGACTTTGTCACTCCTCTTTTTGGGCAGATACTGCTGGGGCAGAAGTACAACACCTCTGTTGACTGGTGGTCCTTTGGTGTCCTCCTGTATGAGATGCTTATTGGCCAATCCCCCTTCCATGGCCAAGATGAAGAGGAGCTTTTCCAGTCTATCCGTATGGATAACCCATTCTACCCTCGCTGGCTTGACAAGGATGCAAAGGACATTTTGGTGAAGGTAAGAATAACCACACAGTGAATGAAAATCTTTTTTTACCAGAATTGTCCTCTCTGATTTGTCTTCAGCTGTTGTACAGAGAAAAAAATTTAGTGTGATAGGACCAGAGAGACTCACTATCTTTTTCATGGACCTCAAACCACACCTGACCTAAGTCATAAGGCCATCTATGTGTCCTCTTTCTCCTGATCTATGATATGGCTCCTCACAGGGTACCAGATATCAGCACAGATCAGTTTATTTGCAGAGCAATCCCTAAGGTATGAGACGTGTTAACTCCTGGAGAAGACACTCTACCAGTCTTCAGACTAAGGGTTACAGCAGACTGACGTGTTGGCATCTGTTTCTGGGACACACACTACCATCTTTCTGCACAATCAACGTGTACTTGTGTCAGGATTAGAGATAGTCATCATCTTTATACCAATCAGTAAACTGCCTTCCTTAGTGAAAACGCCCATGATTTTCCATTGTGGGCTATTCTCATTACACTGACCAAAATTAACATATTCTATCCTGCTTAATGCCTGCCTTATCAGCACAGAATTTAACCTATGGAATCAACATTCTAGCTCTTTGTAAGAGAACCTGAGAGGAGACTGGGAGCACGAGGGAACATCCGCCAGCATGCCTTTTTCCGGGAGATCAACTGGGAAGCTTTAGAAGACAGAAGGATGGAGCCTCCTTTCAAACCCAGAGTGGTGAGGATGCATCTCCTTCCAATTCCAGCCATCCCATGTCTTCTAGACTATGTGCTTCTAGTGGCTGGGCTGCCTGACCTGGTCATCATAACTCTACTTTGTGCTGGCTGTAAGCCCAGGCCTGGCACACCCACACCTGAGAAACCATAAATTACTCATCTTTCTCAGTTACCATAGCAGGGGGCTGGATGTCTTAAAACACCTTCCCTTTACCACATAACTACAGCCCATTCTGCAGGGATCATCTTCCATTGCGCTGAAGAAGGTAAAGCAGTTCAGGTAACAGGCAATTGGCTAAGTCAGAATAATTCTGACTATTAATAACTGACCTGTTAAACTATTAAGGTCTTATTAATAACAATAATATAATTTAATTTGACCAGTGCATCATACTTTCATTTTACAGCCTTCCACAAGTGTTATTTAATTGATGGCTGTGGCCTGATGTGTTGCAAAGCTGTGACATCCCTGCCTGGCTGAATTCATGGATCACAGGCTCAGTGCCTCCTATATAATATTTATATTTGCTAGCTCCTGTCTACATAAGTTGAGCCCATAGGAGTACCCTGATAGGGCCAGTACCATTGTAATGAAAATCTCAGTATTAGTGGTTTGACGTATTTTTTTTTCCTTTTCTTGAAGAAATCTCCAAGTGACTGTAGCAACTTCGACAAGGAATTTCTAAATGAAAAACCTAGACTGTCCTGTGCTGACAGAGCACTCATTAACAGCATGGACCAAAATATGTTCAGCAACTTCTCCTTTGTGAACCCTAAAATGGAGAAAATATTTTCCTGAGATCTGCCGTACTGAAGGAATTCTCTGTAACGGTTTGAGTAGCACTTTGTCAACTGAAGACTCTGCATTGTTATTTTTAACAAGAACCCTCCAGAAAAACACACCTCAGTGAAAGTTTATACCATTCCTGGAGGCTTCCAGCTGATTCCAGTCCATAGCAGATGCCAGCCACTCTTCATTAATGATAAAGTTTCTTTGTGGTATCTTTTGGTCTCTCTTGTCTCTCTTCCTGATGTTATTGAAGTTGAGAGCATCTGAAAATGAGGAGGTGCCAAAACCTGTTCCCCACTACTTGTAGACGCAGCCAACAGGTTTCTCTGTAACAAAACACAAGTGTATTTGAGCTTCTGGTGATGTCAGTGCCTATTTCTGCAACTCTCACCCAGACCCACCTTCTTCTGAGGCAAGAGTGGTTTGCTCAAGGCCTGAGGGTATCTGGGAAGACTTCAGGTTGGATACTTTGATAACCTCTACTCATACTTGTGCAGAACTGCACATCTGTGCACAGTTTTGAAGGAGCATTTTGCTCCCTACACACTTTAAATATAATGTTCACAGGTGTTAAGATTCAGTTTTGCTCTCCTGAGACAAAGAGGCTGCAGGTGCCCATTCCCTCATCCGTACATCTGAATTGGAGGCACTGGAGCTAAGGAATCAACCCCAAAGGAGGATCACTGCCATGGGAAGTGCCAAGATCAATACAGAAAACCAGTGGTTTGCACTTAGCACTAGAGCAGGAAGGATGGGAAATTGCAGAACACCTCAGGAACCTTGTTCTAAGCTTTAACTGTCCCTGCCAAACTCAGGAAAATCTGGACTGGACTTTCTGGAGTTTTATCCTAAAACTGCATGAGAAAAGTGGAAGATGTTTCCTCAAAATATTGTTTAACATCATAAAATTGGCCTTCCAGTCACAGAATTGGGGTGTTTCACTTGAAAGGTACTAATCAGCCCCTGCAAAGGCTGATTGACTTTCTGTTACCCTAAATGATGCCCCAACTCTTTGGCAACACGGGCTCAGGTCAGTGAGCTGCACCCAACAGTCACAGGGCAGGACAGCACCTCAGGGGAGGTGCTCACCTTCACCTCATGACATTTTGCTGTGTGTTCTATCCCTTTACAGTCTGTGGAAATGTAGTTGGGTTAAAAGAAGTTTTTTCTGTGATCCTTTCACCACAGGATCCTTTTAAATAAATATGCACTGTTTTCTGAGGTTGGAACGTTGTAGAACTGCCCAGTTACTGCTTGTCACTGAGATACCACTTAAATACTGGGTCAGAATTAAGTCAAAGCCTAAAGAGGGTTCTGTAAAAGCTGAGACTTAAGCAGTCACCCAGGTTGGTGTTAGGCTCTAACTGAAGAGCATAAATTTGGAGCTTCATTACATCAACCCTTCCAGTCCCTGGAGAAGAGAAGCTCTAGAAAGTGAATTATCCCAAAATCAAGTTCCCTTCAGAGGTGCCTTTCTGGCTTCACTGGACCAGGCTGTCAACTTGTACCTCCCAAGAGGATGAATGCAGCCTTGCAGGTAGTGCTGGGATGTGGCTGGTAGTGACTGCAGGCACCAAATCCTGCAGGAACAAGAGCTGAAGTGCCTAAAGTTGACCAGAAGACCAGAGTGCCCTGAAAAAGTTTTAGTCCCGTGACTCTGATGAAATCCTTGTTTGTGCTATATGAAACACAGGGGGCATCTGTGCTCACAGTTTGTGCAGCTGGTCATCATGTTCAATTCAAATGGTTAACATGAATTTTCTTAAATGCCAGTGTTGTTTGTACAGTTTAATAAAATGTTGTGTACAACTGGAAAATGCGCATTGAATGATTAAATGGGGACAAAATACAGAGGTGCTTAGAAAAGCCATTAAAATGGCTCTGCACTGCCTGGGGAATGTTCCCCAGGGGAATTTCAACCCATAAATATACAGGAGCAGCAAGCATTTCAACTGTAATTATTCCACAGAGCAGTATCTAAACCAAAGATTTGGCACCGTGCAAAGGTATCCAAGAAGTGAGTAAAATGTTCCTTTACACTGCCAGAATGTGACCGTGCTGTCAGTGGGGTCTGGTATGTCGAAGGAGTGGCAGAGGGGTGTGCAGAGGTTGTTACTGCTAGAGGGTGATTCAGGGCATCTTCCTTGGACACTTGGATGAGGCTGGGTCAGCCAAGTCCTGGGAGGGCCTGACTCTGCCCACATGAGTGTGTCTGTGACTCAAGTCCATTCTGAAAGAGTCTGGATGGCCTGAGCCAGACTAGAGATTGCATTTCTAGGCATTTGAAGGCTGGCGGTGTCTCATGCTAAATGAGTGATAGGGATGTCCCTTTGCAACAGCACAATGTCTTGTTCTTGACACCAGTGCAGGGACACCCCAAAAGCACAGACTAAGGAAGGAGGGTGCTGAATCACCTCTTGTGGTTAAGTAACTGAAGACCACGAGGCTTCAACACCTCTCTGACCAAAGGCAAGGCTCTCTGCACTCCAGTTGTGCCCCTGTACAGCTAAAGCAGCCAAACATAAGAGTGACTTGTAAAGCAGCACGTTGAGTAGCTGCCAAAGCAGGCACAGTGTTAGGCTTTCTGTGGGGTTCTTGATGCAAACCACAAGAAGTTCCTGCTTCTCTCTGCAAGGTGTCTTCAGCTTGAAAACCAAACAAACCCACCGAGGATGGGGGAGGGAGATGGGGAGAGGTGGGTACGAGCCACCACGAATGCACTTGCTGTGTGTCTCAGCGATGCCACAGCCTGAGCACCCTCCCAGCTGTGCCTGTGGTGCTTGAGAGTGACGTGAGAAGCAGGAAACGCTTTCCTGTGGTGACAGTGATTGAGAGATAACAGTCAGTGAGGGCTGACACCCACACAGAAATGAGCAGGAGCCCAGGTATTCACAGAGATGCTCCTTTGCCTTGGCTGAACCTGGCATCTCCATACCCATCTTGTCTTTTCTTTTTTTTTTCCTGTCTCCTCCTCCATAAAATGTTCATTTTATGGCATAGTAAATGGGATTGCCAGGTTTGGTTATTCATTTGCTGAAGGCCTAATCCTGTTCTGGAGCCCCTTGGGATCATAGCACTGCTGTAGGATGATGGCACCAGCAAACATCAGGGTCTGACCTCCAGCACCACCTACTTCACCTTGAGTTTTGGGAGTCCCCACCACCCAACTGCCCCTTCCTCAGTCTTGCTGCCTCACTTGACAGATGCACAAATCCCTACTTGTTGGCATCCACAAAATCCAGACAAGTGGGATTCCCCGGTGAGTGACAGCCCTGATCTCAACCCTCTTGAAAAGACCTTTTCAAAGTTGCCTTCCTGAGGAGGTTGGTTGGTCTCACAGCTCCTCAACATGCAGCCCTGGGGTATGGCTGCCTATCCCACAGGGAAGACCAAGCTCCATCCTGCACCCCACCATGCTCTTTGCAGCCCATGCCAAAAGGAAGGACAAGTTTGCCCAGTGGTTATGACACATCCTGCAGTGGAGAGGTATCACCTAAAGTCCCTCTCTGACAGCACAACTCCAAACAGTGGGTACTGTCAGTCACTGTGCTCCTCTCATTGCAATTATATTTGTACCTTAGACATTTAACACCCAAGTAAGAGATCATAGCAGGGAGCTAAACTGCTCTCACACTCCATGAGATGCCAGCTCAGCAAGTCTATCACCTACAGCAGCCAAGACCATCATCCACATGTGGCCCAAAGTGTGTCTTGTGATGTTGTGAAACCAGCGGAGGTCTCAGTGTAGATTTCAAGACACTTTATACCTTCCTCGCTTACTCAGAAGTTTTATCTCTGGTACATCACAGCACCCCAGACAGCACATGCAGAGCTGGCAAAATACAGGAAATAATTTATTTTTGGCTCTCTTGTAACTGGCACTGGTGGCAAGGCAGGGGCCTTGTACAGCCCAGTGACTGTACCTGACATGATGGGGTCTGTTCTACTGTTTGGTACCAGAAGCCATGGAGTCCTTTATCCTCTACATCACCTCAGTGTTTATATATACTAAGAGATAATTGAAAAATAAAAGTGTAACAAAGAAAACATCACTGAGTCATGGAAGATGAAACAAGCACAGAAAAGGAAAGTAAGGAAGAAAAGAGGGATGCAAGTTGATGTAATCTTAAGCAATGCTTCCCTTCATTCATTTGTTTTAATTAGAACACGACTGTTTTCCTTCAAAGCCACAAATACTATCCTAGAGTTGCTTTTAGAGGTGAAGTAGGGAATTTGTGGAGCCTGCGACTTGAACAGATGAATGGCTCTGATCCTGCCTCCTGGGTAAGCACAGAGATTCCACATCTCCCCTGGAAATCCAGGTATTTCTGCTCTGAATTTGGATTCAGGTCCCGAATCAAATAATTTCATTTGGCTGGCTGTAGCATAGGAATGCAGTTTAACTGCTCACCTTTAGTCACCCAGAATAACTGAGACACCCTGGCTTATCCTGGAGGACTTGCACTAACTATGGATCTCTCCTACAACCTGTGGCTTATCCCACAGCTCTGTTATCCCAAAACACCCCTGATAGCAGTGGATGCCTCCATATGAGCATCAGAGTCCAGGCTGATGGTTGAGTTCACCTTCCAGCAGGTACCTGCACTCAACCAGCCAAGTCTTGTAAGAAGAAACAACAAAAATTAATTATAAACATGTTTTCTGCAGTTGCTAAAGAAGCTTCTTGAAGGAAATCCTCCATCCCTCTGGTACATCCTCATTAAGGAGGACCAGAGGATGCTGCATTCCCATTGCCACTGTCAGGCATATTCCCTTCTTCCATTCCAAAGCAGTGATAACCAGAGAGGCACAGAGATCAGTATTTATGGTCTTCTGAGAATTGTCTTTCCTTTCAATGGGGAACAGATTTAAACTAAAAGAAGACAGGTTTAGGTCAGATATTAGGAAGAGGGTTTTTTAATCAGAGGGTGGTGAGGCCCTGGCAGAGGTTGCCCAGAGAAGCTGTGGCTGCTCCATCCCTGGAAGTGTTCAAGGCCTGGCTGGATGGGACCATGAGCAACCTGATGGGTGACATCTCTGCCCATGGCAGGGGGTTGGATGTAGCTAATTTTTAAGGTCCTTTCCAACCCAAAGCATTCTGTGATTCTGTGATTCAATCACAGGGGATGCATCACAGGAGATGCTCAGTTAAGACGAAGCTTAAGGCCACCAGCTCTTTCTCATGCTATATTTTCACATGTTAAATTGAAAAAATCCTCTTAATCTCTGTTCCAAAAGGCAACAGGATTGTGCCTGTCTGGGGCCCAGCGATCACTCAACCCGTGATGCTCTGCTGCCTAAACAAAAACCTGCCAGTCTACAGCAGCTGGGGAGGTGAGTCATTATTTTAATAATCACCTGGAGGAAAACATGCTGTTTGAGTGGAGGGAAAATAAAAATTAAGTATCACATTTAATTTATGGTGTGGCCTTTTATTTTAGAGGAACATAAGCAGAAAATATTCAGACATCAAAAGTAGAATCTCAGCTTTCACTTCTAAATTCTATTTTATTATTGCTGTTAGCCTCCCAGTAGCAAAGGAAATGAGCTCTCTGGTAATAATTTCCATTTAATTTTCAGCTCCCTTCTGTTGGTAGCATTGTGTATAACCTTTTTTCCAACAGTTATTTTAAATTGTGTATTTTGATATTCCATTCAGCTGGTGGAGAAAGCAAAATCAGTTCTGAAAAAGCCATTTTATCTGTGCTGTACATGAGCTCAGCAGGATAATGTGATATCTCGGAGTGTATATTTATTTTAAGTTATTGGTATTTTCCACCAGGGTGAAATTGTTCAAGATATTACCTCTCATTGCCTCCCTCCTTTGCACCCCAAAAATGTCATGGGGCCAAAGCGGTGCAGAAAAGGGACAAAATAACAACCCTCATTCAAAAGGAACAATAATCCACCCAGCAAATCAACTCAGTTCTGGTCATTGCAGGCAGAACGAAAAGAGTGAAAAAACCTGAGAAAATGGAGAAAATAGAGCACACAGTTATCATAAGGATAATAAATCCAGACCACAGTGGCATTTTTGAGATAGTGAGATAGAGTCAACGGTGACACCAAATGACCTTCTTTTTTTAAAAGATGTTAACACTTAATAATGTGATTTAGTTCTTCAGGAGATGCAGTGACACTGGAATTCAGATGGGAAGAGCAACAGTAGTTGTTTCTTTGTGCTGGGATTTCTCCATATCGAATCATAGACTTGCTTCTTTTTCTTTGGGTGTACTAAAAAGGAAGGAATAAATAGAAAACCTCCACAAAAGACCACAGCACCTTTGGCTGAAAGACATCCAAAATCAGGGCTTGAACCTTCTGAAGTGAGGACTAAATGCCTTAACATTTCAATTAAATGCCTTGCCTGAAAAGCAGCAACACTTTCACACACTTATATGGACTAACCACTAAAGGGAGACAACTGGATCAGCTCAAGCCACTGTTTTTAGCAGCGACAACCACCCTGAAGCACTTCCCATATTCCAATGGAGCTCTGAGGAACTCTGATGTGGTTCTTTGTCAGCACAGGAGTATCAGGGAAAATAAGGTCTCCTGCACCCAAAGTCTGCCATAATTTTATGTCTAGGCATAGCTGAGAAGGTGACTAAGAAAATTCAAGATACAGGCTGGGGATACAAAGGGCCACTGCAAGAGAAAAGGTGCATTTGCCCTTGGTATAAAGAAGTAAAAAAGACTGATTGCTGTAGTGTCGCTCTCTGAAATCCACGTTTCTTCCTTGCCATTAGTGCTCACCAAACACTGACACTGAATAGTGGTGACACGATGATCAAACTCTTCACTTTCAGAAGAAATAACTGAGTACTCAGCTAGGGGCAGTTTTCCACCAGGTCTTACCACAGGTGTAACTCCGTGTCCCATACTGGGACAGGCCCAGTTTACTCCAGAGAATCAGACCCAAATGTCTGCCTCTTCATTTGATCAGAGACTTTGGGTTAATCCTGTGCTGCTTCTGCTGCTAAAGAGTGACCTTGGTCTGAGGAGAACTCTGGGAAGTGCTTTTATTTGGTGTATCTCTCAGGCAACCCAAACCTTGCTTAATGTGGTGAAGATCCCTTTTCTTCAGCCTTTTTAGACCTGAGTTGAATGTAAAGTCTTTGGAATCTATTTCCTTGATAGCATAAACCTTATTTCTCTCATCTGCCTTTAGCTATAGGGGTCATAGAATCATAGGATCATTTAGATTGGAAAAGACCTCTAACATCCTGGAGTCCAGCATTAACCCAGCACTGCCTGGTCCACCAAGGGTCCAGCTCAACAAGACAAACAGGTTCCCCACATGACCAGCAGAGGCACATGTGGAGGAAGGTTGATCCCATCCCAAATGGGGAACAAACAAGTCAGATGAAACATTCTACCAAGACTGATCCACAAGGGAGTCTCTGACACACTTGCAGCCCAGGTAACATGAAAGTAAGTGCCATAGAAACCAGATTTTTCATTTACATGTGTACTAGAATATGTAGTGTAGATGTTTGTACCTGAATAAGCACAACCTCAGCTCCCTCTACAGTCACTAAGGGTTAATTATTACTGTCAGAGAAACTTATAACACTCTAGCCTGCCCCAGGAGTGCTAAGTATTTCTTACCTTGATGGCAAGAACCAAAGATGTTATGAAGTGAACCCAGTTGTGATCTCTGTGCTATCTCTGTCTGTGTTCCTGGTGGTAACACCAATAGGTTAAAGATACTACCCTGACCTCTCACTTCCTAGACCTGCCATCTCTGAATAAGGAGAAATCAGCCCATCCTGAAGTGACCTCATCCAAACAATGCAATGTTATTGTTGCAGATTTACACCACCCTAAAACATTTCAGGTACCTCCTGAGTCCTTGGCAATGGCAGGGCAGCAATGGACTGGGACCATGTCCTAGTTCAGCAAGCTGGGACCGGTTTATCACTCTGTGGGTGGGACCAAAGCTGTGTATTCTAAAGCCTCTATGCCATTGCCCATGAAATTTTAACAATGGACCATTTGCAGCAGCTGCCCAGGGCACACTTGATCCCTCAGGGTGTGAGCTGGGTGTGAAAGACACCTGCGAGATAAGAGCTGTGATAACTCCCTTCCAGGAAGTCGTTGGCACCTCCACACCCACCTAGAGGTACCCAGGTGAAGCCTCTTGGTGTACTCCAGGACAAACAACAACAACAACAACAACAACAACAACAACAACAACAACACACCAAAAAAATCCTCCAGAAGTGTCAATGAGTTATTTCAAAATAACACTCATTCAAGCAGCTTTAATGAGTATCAAATTATTTTTCTTCTCAAGGAAAGGAATTGCTTTAATCTACTCGAAGTTACAGCATCTTTCTTCAACGTTCTCAGAAATGTCCTAAGAAAGTTTGGGACATGTATCCACAATCCCTGCATGTCTGGCCATCTTTGGACATGGAGATTTGGGTCATATCAGTCTCTCTTGGGCTCTTTTTCTCTCATTCACTCACAGTGTTTAAATTATTTCTTCCTTTTTACTCACTCAGCAGAGAATTGAAATGTGATGATGTCAAGATCTCAGAACAGATGGGAGACCAGTATTGATCAGGCAGTTGAGAGCAGGACATAAATAGCTTGTTAAAAGTAAGTAATAATAGTTTAAATGCTGTGTACAAACCTTTATAAAACCTAGTGAAGTGAATCAAATAATCCTTCCAGAAATCCATCGGAGTTTTTTAACAAGGTGATGAAATTCAAGAGCCTTTTTCACTTACTTATGTTAGTGCTGATGTAAGAGCTGATTGAATTAACAGTCTGGAACTGCTAAAGATGAGGCTGCCTTCAGCATCCCAGCCAAATGAGATGTTTGCAGCTGATGTGTGAAAGGGAAAAGAGAATTGATGAGGGAGAGAGAGCAGGAGGACAGGAGCTGCAAAGTGCAAGCCAGTTTTCTTCAGAGTGGGGAGGGAAATTTATTTTTCATCATAAATTCAGAGTCTGGGCCCAAACTCACTGTTGTGTGTGACATTCAAATGGGGGTCTAGGGCAGGGCATGGTATAAAGCCATGGATGAAATGAATCCTTATTGATTTTGGTTTGGGTTTGATATGTATTAATTCCCTCAGAACAAAGAGGGTTGTGAAGTCCATGCTCAAAATCCGTGTGTTCCTCCATCCATGAACCACAGGGTACCCAGCTACTCTGAGTGGTGGTGACTCCAAATGATCATGTTAGGTGAAACAAATAGATTAAAATTCTAAGGTTAGGCATCAATGGGGAGATTTGAGGAAATAAAAATTATTTTGGGCTTGGGCTGCTATTATCTCTCATGTGAATGCCATATTGTCCTGAACCATGTCTGTGCCAATCAATCAGAACTAGGACAAAATCTGCAGCAGAGACCGAGTCTCTCCATGAGAAATGTTCAAAATTATAAGAATAGCTTAAGCTGGGGAATGGGATGTTTTGCACCTCAAAAAAAAAAAAAAAAAGTCTTGCAAATATTTGTTTGGGACAAAACAGAATTTTCCTGTGGGCAGATTCCCTGTTATTTTCAAATTAACCTGTTCCAGCTCCAGCTCAACCAACAGCCAAGAAGTGGTTCAGCATCACAGCCACATTCCCACACACTCAAGCAGGTGCACAAGGACATGATGGAGCTCTGCACTCACACTGATGGCAGGGCTGGTCCCATCCCCTGGAATGCTGAAGGTGCCTCCTCTGGAAGGGCATTGCTTCCCTCAAGTGTTCAGCACTGCTGCTGCAGAAGGAAACACTCTGGAATCACTCTGCCTTCGCCTCCTGAGCTCTAATTTTCATCCATGGTGCTTGGTTGGGCACCATGGAGCAGCATTTTGCTTTCTTCCCTCCCTGAGCCAGGAGGAAACTCACTCCTTTGCTCCTGTGACTTGTCCAAAGTTGTCAACTGGTTTCAGAAAAACTGAAATACTTTGATGTTTTCAGCTGAAATTTCTTGCAGGTTCAAGGTGCTTGGGGAAAATCTCCATTTAAAGAAAAAGTGAGAGATCCCAAAGACTTGACTTCTTTAAAGGAGATTCACCCTTCCAATGCAGAGGTAAATTAAATACCTGGCCCCAGGACTTTCAGTAGAAGCCACAGCCCAGGAATTTTGGCAGCCTGGAATACAGATGAGTGCAGGGAAGCAAAAAATTCTTACACACTCTCATAAGCAAAACAAATTTTAAAAATTGGAATAACTTTGCATACAATGAATAACTCACTTGTGGAAGTCACTGCTGAAGGATAGTGTGGAGTTTAACAGCACACCAAATGTTTTAGTCATTTTTAGTGAAAACACTTGTGCAATAGGAAAAAAATAAAAAGAGAAATCTGATCAGATCAATGACCCTCATGGTGCATAAACATCTCTCCAACCATGCTGAGAAGTCCTTGTGCAGGGAAAAGCCTGAGAACACAGAGTTCCTGCCTTTCAACTCCAAATTTAAAGAAAAGAAGGAATGGAATAATCAACAGAGAATATGGTTTTGTGACAATGGGAATACAAAAGGGAACTGGGTAAAATCCCACGTTCCAGAATTTCCGCGGGGTGACCTTAGCAAAGGGCAAATATTATCTCTGCACACACATTTTCCTATGAAAAAGAGATTACCAGTCTTCCTGAAAAAGCAGATGTGACAAGTACAGAGCCTTTGGAGATCATCTGCTATCATGATAATGAAAAGCACAGACATTAGATGGAAAGACCAATAAAGGAAAAGTTGTTTGTGTTACTCCTGATTCATGTCAATAAAGAAGAAAATTCCCACAATGAAGAATTTTCCTTATGAGCAGAAGGTTGCTGTGTAACAACACTGAGGCATCACACCAACATTAAAGAGAATTGCTGCTATAAACAAGTTATTTGATATATTGAGAATATTTTGTTTGTTTGCCTTAATTATTCACAAACAGGTGGTAGTTACACT
Organism: Hafferia zeledoni; assembly: GCA_035583235.1. NCBI lineage: Eukaryota > Metazoa > Chordata > Aves > Passeriformes > Thamnophilidae > Hafferia > Hafferia zeledoni. Next base: position 2,415,958 of record JAWWEV010000043.1, on the reverse strand, counting down.
AATTTGTTCTCCATTCAAAATGGTTGTTTTAAACATATTTTTGTCTCTCTGATAGCATGACAGGAGTGTTCTCATTACTCCTTCCCAGCTCTTTGTGTCACATGTTGGATATTAAATCACGTATCAGAGATGATGACTTTGCCACTACAGCTTCAGCTGCCTCTTAAAAAAAAAAAGTAGAAAAACGCCACCCTTTCCTTTTTTGTTGTTGGCAAATTATCTGCAAAAAGCTCAGCATTGTTTAAATAATAAAAAAAGCTTTTACAGATGGCCACAAAAGCATTCACAGCGAGAGTACTCTCATGAATATTTATTCTCACCAATTCTCCCGACAACTTAACTTTCTGCAGACATACTTACAAGTAAACATTCAAACAGTCTCCAAAAAGCAAATAAAAAGATTTTGCACATAAACACAAGAGAACCCACAGATTATTTTGCAACACTATCTTGAAACCTCACCCAGAAGCAAAGCCCTCTTGTGTTCAATTCTAGAGATGCACAGAGGAGAAATCTTCAAGAGTTTGGTCCAAGTTGCCAAAAAAAATGGCACAATACTGTCCTCATTTTCCAGACAAGGAACTGATGTTGACCACAGTGGAGAGACTTCCCCAAAATGAGAAAGCAAAAAGAAGAATCACACAATTAGCTTCTGCTTTCCTTGAATGCCCATCCTGGCACAATGCTCAGCTCTAGATACTTTTTGCCAGGCCGTGATTTAGGGACTTTTATAGTGTATGGATTTTTGGCCTTTCACTCTTTCATAACTCCAAATAATGTGAAACCCTATAAAGGGTACCCTGTACAGAATCTTAGAGTCGTGGAATGGTTTGTGTTAGAAGGGACCTTAAATATCATCTTGTTCCACCCCCCTTGCCATGGGCAGGGACACCTTCCACTATCCCAGGTTGCTCTAAGCCCTGTCCACCCTGGCCTGCAACACTTCCAGGGATGGGGCAGCCACATTCTTTTGGGCAACCTGTGCCAGAGCCTCACCACCCTCACAGGAAAGAATTTCTTCCTAATTTCTAATCTAAATCTACCCTGTTTCAGTTTAAAGCCATTCCCCACTGTTCTATCACTCAATGCCCTTATTCAAAGTCCCTCTCCAACTGTCTCAGAGGCCCTTTAGGCCCTGGAAAGGGCTCTAAGGTCTCCTTGGAGCCTTCTCTTCTCCAGGTGAATACCCCCTGCTCTCCCAGCCTGCCTCCATGGCAAAGGTTCTCCAGCCCTCAGAGCATTTCTGTGCCCTCCTCTGGCCTTGCTCCAGCAGCTCCACATCCTTCCTATGTTGTGGGTCCCAAAGCTGTAGCCCTGCAGGTGGCGTCTCACCAGGGCATAGCAGAGGAAAATCCCCTCGCTTGACCTGCTGATCACTCTTCTTGTGCTGCAGCTCAAGATATGACAGAGCTTTCTAGGGCTGTGAGCGTGTGCTGTCTGATCATGTCAAGCTTCTCATCCACCAACACCTCCAGGCCCTCCTCCTCAGAGAGAATTCTCAATCCATTCTCCATCCAGGCTGTATTTGTGCTTGGGATTGCCTGGGCCCAGATTCCGGACCTTGCACTTGGTCTTTTTGAACTTCACGAGGTTTGCACAAACCCACCTCTCAAGCCTGTCCAGGTCCCTCTGGGTGACATCCCTTAAACAACCACTTTGTAGTTACTGTCAGTACACTCCACATCTTAGGAGAGGCAAGAATTGGAATTACCCACTTTAATGAGCATGAATTCTTTTGCCTCAGCCAAATTCCACATTCATTACATGATTTTTGGAACAAAGGCAAAACCTTTTCACGGATTGCCAGGGCAAGTAGCATTTGAATGGCAACAGCATGCCGGGTGCAAGGCACAGAGGCTGGAGGTATGGAGGGTGATGTGTTCAGCTGGGATACTTCTACCCACATGGTTCTTTTCCATGGGTTGAATCACTGCAGATTATGCCTGGTTGAAAGGAAACAGTATATTCTGTGTTGTTTAAAGATGTCACACTCATTGCAGAGCTGTTGGAAAGCAGTGAGTCAGCAGGAGGAACACAATGCTGGTTCCAGCTATCAGGCAGTTATTTAAAACAAAACAAATAGAAACAAAAAAAAAGCCACTTGTGAATTCAACAGATGCAGTGAATTCCCTGCTTTGCAAAGACTAAAGTGTTTGCTCAGAGGAGAGGGGCACTTTTATTAACATAAAGGTCACTGTAGTTCAATTCCTCGTTCAAATGAATTATTCAGTATTTCCTTTTAATCTCGTTAAATGTGGAGGTCTGTAAACAAATTCTAAAGATGCAGAGAAAATCAAAGACTAGCAGAAAATCACGTGCAGTGATGGAAAAGCAACAGAACTGACAACTTGGGGGTGCACAAGGAGCGCAGACAGATCTTAGCTCAGTGCAGGAGACATGCAGGAGAGCTCAAAATGCTGTCTGATTTCTGTGAGCCACAGCCCTTCTCATACGAGTCTTGCCTTCCCATGCATGGCTGGATTGGTGCAGATGTATTTCCAGCACTGCTTAGACAATGGAAGAAGATGTGACCCACAAAACCCATCCCTGAACCCTCTAGATACCCAGGCCCCCAGCCAGAAACAGAATCACAGTCACTTCATACAGGAACAGACAGCCCAAGTTCTGCTAAGCCCATGTGTCCCGTGTTTCCCAGTGGTGTTTCAAAGCCTTCAGAGATACCATCTGCATAGAAAGACTGATTTTATGTAGTTAGATAGAATTTCAGTATCAGACTGTAACTCATGGCTTTATATTTTTGGAATATTGAGATGATTAACTTCCTTTAAGTGGAAACTGGAAGCCTGAAATCACCTCAGATGACACAGCAGAACATAATTCCCCTAAACCCTCTGTCACAGATCTGGTCTCTCCACATCTGTACATCTTCAAAAACTAAGAAGAGACTTGGATGGACTCTCTAGACATAACTGCAATTTAAAAAATAATGTTTTTCACTTTTCCATACATAATAACTAATATATGCAAGGACAGAAGCTCCAGAGCTGTACATCCAACATCTGGATAGTGGAGCTCAGGAGCCAGATTAAAAAATCAAAATAGTGGGAATAAAAAAAATAACAGAATCTTCTATTGAGGAATTGTCTGTGCACAGATTTAATTTTCACCAGCTCATCAGTCACAACTATTTGAGGGATGCTTTGAGCAGCCATCTCATCTTTGGTCTTTGTAGCTCATTCTTCTGCAACATCTGTCTTAATTTGTACTTTATTAGCCTGATTGGGTGATGGTCTCACTGAAAATCTTCCCTTCACTCACTGGGTTTGGGTCCAGAACACCCTTCACTTCTAGGCAGCTCTACTTAGCCAAAAACTGGAACCAACATCTCTTCTGATTAAAGGGAACACTCTATTTCCAGGAATAACTATGTGTTTTGCTTTGATAAAATGAATTACCAGTGTTTAGTTACTAAAACCCCTTGGTTTTATTTGCAGCTCTGCCTGAGCACAGAGGTAAACCAAGACTCATGTCCACTGTAAGGTTCTCCTGGTGGATAGTGATTCGAGGTTTGGTACAGGTATACTTCCATGTGTGCATTTTGTCTCTCTTGAAATAGTTCTTCTCAGACTGAGAGGAGAACAGAAATAACTAATTTTTTTTAAGTATAAAAAAAGCTAAAATTGGCAGAGATTTGCTCATCATCAGTTTGAGCTCATTAACAGGGGAAGGTCCCTGCAGCTCTGGAGTCTGGACTTGCAGAAAACTTCTTATGAACTTCTCAGTTCTTGTTTGCCAAAGAAATGCCCTACTTTCTCAGAACTCCTCTTCCTTGTAACTAAAACCACTTATTCCCATGGCAATGGCACCAGCCTTTTTTTTCTAATGGTTCACAGAATTTTTTTTTCTCTGAAACAGAATAACACATTGCAAGTAGATCACCCCTGTGTACGATTGAGTCAGATTCAAAAATAAAGAACAGACGAGTTCAAACCCAAACAATGGCATGAAAGAAGGCTCTCCAAGGCAGAGTTGGCTCATAATCAGGCAATTTCCAAAAAAATTTCAAAGAAAGACTTCAAGGGGACTAATCTCAACCATATTTGGTGCTACTGTACTGGCTCAAAATAGTTCCCTCCTTAAACCCTTTGCATAGAAAAGGACAGATCCAGCAACACCCATCTGCAGTCTCCTTCTTCTCCTCAAAACAGGGTTGTGTCAGTGCCTTCCTGATAAAGACAAGAAATAACCACCAGGTAACAGCCAGGACAGGGGTGGTGGGTGATTTTTGCCCATGATGTCAAATTAGACTAATTCCAGTGTAGGTTTAGATGAGATACTAGGAATAAATTCTTTATTACAACAATGTTGAGTCACTGGCACAGGTTGCCCAGAGAAGCTGTGGCTGCCCCATCCCTGGAAGTGTTCAAGGCCAGGCTGGATGGGGCCATGAGCAACTTGATGGGTGACATCCCTGCCCATGGCAAGGGCATCAAACCAGATGATCTTTAAGGTCTCTTTGAACTCTAACCAATCCATAATTCTAACTACTTTTCTTCTTATCAGAATAAACCTGCAAGACAAAGCTTTGATGAATTATTGCTTTCATTCCTCCTAGAATCACCCATAGCAGCTCCCATGGAAGGCAGAGAACAAGATGAACATCCCAGCTAGGCATGTGACTTAAAGCCATGAGGAATTGCCGGGACTGTGACTCCAGCTCAGGATAACCCCCTGATTCTGAGCCTGTCTTCAATCACTTGGATAATTTCCTTTCTCCTAAAGTCAAATATTAGTTCCATCCACATGGCTATTTCCCTTACAGTGTGAAATCACTGGTCAGTGATTACAACCATCTAAAACACAAGTTTAATAGACTCTGCCATCCTGTACAGTCAAGATGAAAAAGTGATTAAAGTTCAGGCATCCGAGCTGAATTTAGGACATAGCCCAGACTTCATGTGGTGCATGTCATGCCAAGAAGACTTCATGTTGTGCAGTGTATCCATAAAATTAACACCCCCAGACACTTTGTTAGAACCAATTTGAGTAAAGGAAGAATTTCAGTCTTCATTTTCCTCCTTCTTTTCTAGCTAAGTGAGAGTTAACAATCCTGTTCTCTGATTTCTTCTCTCCTTATCTTTTTTTTTGTGCTCCATTCAACTTCTGGATCTACTGAAAAGAAAATTAATAAACAGAAAACAGAGAGTACCTACAAGGAAAGCCACCATGGTCAGGGCTTCTCCTGTGGTCCTCAGGTCCTATGCAATAACCTGTTTACCTCCATCAAGTGCAACTCTTTCACCTCCAAGAAAGTCCCATCAAACCTGACTTTTGAATTGTCCTTTGACCCAGGCTGAGTTTTGGGTGGTGGAAATAGTCTGGAAGTTTTCCAGCTGGAAAGAATTAATTTTTTTTTAATCAGTCCAGTAACTGAACCATCCCATTTCAGTCCATTGCTGTTTAATTTCTTGGTATGGAGACAGCCATACAGACATGATGCATTGTTCTTCTTCATAGCAAGTCAATAAACATATTTATCTTACCAGATTACTCTGAATCTCTACTTTTGACCAATGAGAACCTCAGAGGTTCACAGAATATTGAAGGGGGGAGAGGAGAGCTTTCCTGAAAGAAGCTGGTCCTACCAAATTGCCCTACTATGGAGGGCAGCACAAGCTACACAGAGAATACATGACCAATAATCTTCCCAAATAGCTTCTTTCCCTCTTTTCCTGTATTCTTGGAATCAGCAAATGGAGATTTTTCTTCCAACTTAAATCCCAGCTGTTGGCCAATTATTGCCTAATTTTCTTGAATTATTTGTAAGTCTTCCACAAGCAACACTTTTCAGTCACAAACACAGTCTGATTTTAAGCATAGGTCCCACAAATTGATGCCCTTCAGTCAGAAATAGCTCTAACTTCATGAGCTAGAGCTTTTTAGCAAAATTTCTTTACTGAGAAAACCAGGAGTTAAAGGAGATATTTTGTTGCTCTGGATGACCAAGCCTGCTAATATGTGCTTGCTGGCTGCCCATCCTTGTGAGACTGAGAGCCCAGTAGAATATTTATTGTGCCCACCTGAGTGAGTGTTACACTTTGAGCTTATTTCCAGTGTGCCTATTTGACTCTTGCAAATTTGAAATCTGCCGTCCTAATGAGTTGCTTTAATCAGCTATTTGAGTGGAGTTTTCTGCCAGCAAACTCATTTATAACTCATTAAAATATGCATGGAAGGTAAATGCAGAAGAATATCAGTTGTGAGCGTGTCTTGAAATTAGAGTGAATATGCACTGCACTTATTTGACAGTAATTGATGTGATGTAGCAAATCTGGGGCATTTTTATGCCTGCAACCACAATTCCTGAGTACTGGAGTTGTCTGAGTCTGTTACATACATCCACTTCACTTGTACAGCTGCTGAATCCAGTTGAGGTCGGGCCTCAAAGAAAGTAATTTTTATCTGACAAACATTCGTTGGTAGCAATAAAATGAGCTGGCAATCACAGCTCATTTCCTGCTGCTGAGAGGCTGCACCAATAATTCCCAACCCTCACATCATTCCCTACAGAGAAGCCTGAAGCTGGATGAGCGAGGCTGGTCTCAGCTCAGATCCATGGGGTGGGAATGATGCATCATTCCAGGCCCCCTCTGAGCTCAGAGGGAGCAAAAACTGCCACCTCTGCTCAGGGCAGGAGAACAGAGTACTCACAGCCCTCTGAACTGTTCTATGATTAAATGGTTGGACTCAATGATCTTAGAGGTCTTTTCCAACTGAATGATTCTGTGATGATGCACTGTAATACAGGAGGGACATGAGTGACTTTTTTCACCCCTGGGCCTCCTCTGTGCTGCCTGTGCAAGAGCTGCATGCCTGGGGAATCATATAATTTATTTGTATTACAATCCTAACTAATAGCACCACACACTCCTGGATGATAAAACACTCTCTCTTCCTCCTTTTCTGCGGCTGCCATCACATGTGAATGTGACACCAGGGGTCACAACATGGGAAAAGGTTGTCCCTTCTGTCCTGCAGACTTAAAATAACTGGAAAACCCTGGTTTCACCAGAAGCCAGTGGTAAGACTCGTGATAAAAAAGAGACTCTGGGCAAGCTGGATGCAAAACCTCCAAGTTTTGCTAAACTGCCCTAAGAGGTCTTCCAGTCCCTGTGAGCATTACCTGGTCAGATGCACCCTTGGTTTTCAGCAGGCAGTCCCACTTCTGCTCAGCCTCCCCAGTTCACACAGCCTTACCCTCAACATCTTTCCAAACTCCTTTATCCCTCTCCTTGAGGCCCTTGTGTCACTAAACACCTTATTCAATGGAAATTGTCTCCTTACCACAGATGGGTAGATTGTCCTCATGGATATATCTGTTCAGCTCCAGCCTCCACCCCTGAATTCCCTCATTAAGTCCAAACCCATCAAGTAAGAGAGAACATGTGACCAATAATCTTCTCAAATGGTTTCTTTCCTTGTTTTCCTGTGTTCTTGGAATCATCAGACTGGGACATGGGTGCATGCTGGCAAACCTCAGGCTGAACCAGCCAACAGGCAGAAGTCTGAGAGGCAGCAGCTGGAGTGGGGCTGTGAACATCAGGGGCTGCAGATCCAGAGAGGAAATGGGATCATGGACAAGCTGTTGGAGGGGTGTCCAGAGAGGTACACACATACAAACACACTCATACACACACTTGTAATAGTTTCACTAGCAGATTAAAATTCCGATCAGCTCAACAATAAGAACTGGATTGGGCCATCTGTGCTGTTCATGTTGTCTGAGAGCTGTTGTGCTGTTGTTAACTCTGTCCTGGGAATTTGGTGGCAGCTCTTTAGCAAAGCTGGTTGGGAAAAATCTCAGCTGAAACAACAACATCAGAGAATATTTTATTTTTTTAAAGATGTGTCATCACAACTCGCCTTATCGTTAGGTAAGAAATCCACAACCCAGTGCCCAAACCATGTAGCTGGGATTGAAAGGGTTTTTTTCCAAATGTACTCTGATTGTATTGTCTTCACCCACACTGTCATGGATTGGCAGAAACAGGGCAGATAATGTCAGTGCAAAACCTCCTTCCCACTCATGACTTTTTTTCCATTTTCTCTGGTCCTGTATCAATTTCTTCTCTCCTGTTTTCCATCTGGAATGTAAAACTTCCCATCTTTCCAGTGCACTGGAGTTAAAAGCATTCACACTAATAAAACAAGTATGCCGTGGGATGCTCCCTTGTACTGGGGCCACCCTGTATGTCATGGTTTGACTCTGTGGTACTGACCTGGCAGCTGCCAAAGCAACGCTCTGAGCAAATTCCCAGCTGGGAATGGTCCCTGGATTAGACTAATTGCCAAATGTGGGAATGGTTTGGGTGTAACTCAGTAGAAATAAGCCAAATTTGTGCCAGGGGATGTTTGAAGATTTCACAAACATTGGCAGGGGCCAATAATGTTCCCAGCACACTTGACCAGTTTTATCTGCATAGTTATACATGGAGTGTGTATCTATACTGGTGCAGGTATGTCCAGGGAAACCTGGTCCTCAGTGTGAATTCCTAGTCATACCTCAAAGCAGATGACATTAAGGAGTAAATGATGGCCAATCTTATCCCTGTCCCAAAACCGTGATCTCTAATCTCTCACAGTTTTCACAAACAACTGTTATGACACACACACATATTTTGCAACCAGCAGCAAATCTCTTACTGCTTCAAATCTGGTCAAATGTCACCTGGTTTCCCTCACAAAGGTCTAGTGCAGATCTAGATCAGAAAACAGGCACTGAGGTGGCAGCATGGCAGAAATTACATAGGAGGACAAGCACAAATACTGCTAGGAACACCTTTTTTGTGCTTATGGTTTGACTGGGCAAAACTGAACATGGCAGTGCCCAACTTTTCCAGCCAGGTGGTACATACTTGACATTTCCAGTGCAGAAGACACTGGTCTGTGAGGCCATGGATGGGGAAACAGTCCCAGCACTGTGCTAAGCCTGGGAAGGATCCCCTAAAGGCTCAGGACCCACCAGCTGGTGTAGAGCTGTGCCATGATCTCATTGCTTCACATCAGCACATGGTTTGTTATGTGGATGTACTCAAAAAAGCTTTGCACATCCCCTCTCCTGCAGACATTTTCCAAGCACACAGAAATTTCTTCACTCTTTCTCTGTGATTAAGGTGAACTTCTTGTCTACCATTACCTTCTCTTCCTGAGGTCCTTTTCTCTGACAGCCTGCTGACCAAAACACGTCAGTGATACTGAGAACTTTGACCAGGGAGGTGAAATCTCACACTGTGAAGAGATACACTCCTGTTTTCCTGCATAAATCTCAGTCCCTTCCTTTCTCTGTCACCCCTCCATCATCATATAGAGATGCCTCCAATGTGATTTGGTACAACAGTGTTGATGTCTCTTGTTGCTGCTCTGCAAATGAGTGAGACTTGATCCTGCCTGTGGGAAATCTGGAGGCAGGAGATATGGAGAAGTTACAACTTGCAGGAAGAGACTTGAGAGATTTATTTACATATGCAAATGTGAAATAATAGGAGTAATTAATTAACCTCATTGCACTACGTCGATGTCCTGGGGTAATTTTTTTGTACAAATTCTCTTTGAAAACAGGCTGAAACTGTCTTTAATAGTTTCAAGAGCTGTTTGTGGGAGGGAATTTCTAGTTGGATTTAATAACACGATAATCAAGTCCAGATGTAGCCCATCAAATAAGATAAAGCAAAGTTTCTGTGCATAGAAACTTTACAGGATGGGAAAAATAATCAGATCTCTGGTTTTAAAGTGTGGTTTTAGTGACTTGCCAGAGCATAAATGATAAGAATGAGGACCTCCTAGGATACAAGTGGCACACACCTTTAACCACTTGTGATGCGTAAACTAAATAAAAGTGCTGCCTGGAGACCCTGGGTGGGATGGAGCCAGGCCTAGACTTTTATCCAAGATTTGCCAACAGTTATCATTTTTTCACAGGAGAGCTGCCAAAGAGATTGAGACTCTCTAGCCTGTTCAGTGAAGAAAAAAACCTGTCCCTTCTCCAGGAGTGAACACAAGATGGTGCTGCCATCCACCAACAGACAGCCTTGCATGTTTCTGATGCTTAGGGTATTTAAAACAAGAGTTATTGATGTGTTGGAAACCATGGAAGCACCTGAAAATGATCACATAGGAATTAGGGCTTCTCCCCCCAAAAAGGTGGTGGGATCAATAACTCAGCTGAAGTGCATCTACCCCAATGCCTGCAGCATGGGCTACAAACAGGAGGAGCTGAAAGCCATGGTGGGATGGTCTCTGGAGGGATTTAAAAGATGTGCAGATATAGCACCTTGGGACATGGTTTAGTGTTGGACTTGTCAGTGCTGGGTTAATGGTTGGTTTCAATAACTTTAGAGACCTTTTCCAATCTAAATGTTTCTATGATTCTATGAAAAGACTTGTTAGTCCAGACAGAAAGTGCCAGATGGCAAATGCAACAGAAGCTGAGCAAAAACTAGCAACAAAAAATGCACTATCTGGGATTAAACTGTAGCCAAACTCAGATCTGCTGTGTCTGCAGTGTTCCCACCCCAGTCAGCATTTGGGAAAGGCTTCTCAGTCCACTGTGGATGCAATGCAGATTCTTTGCCCCTATCTAAGGAAAAGCTGATCACTGATGTATATGAGGCTTGAGACACTGGACAACACTGAGCCAACATCAAAAAGAACATGGGGAAAAGAGGCATTGTCTACCCAGGAGATGGAGCAGATGGCAACTCCCTGCTCCCAAAGTCCTGTGATTATGTGAGACTCACTCGGAAAAAGATGTGCCAGACTGACAAATTTTAATGAAAATGAGGAAACCAGTTGCTCATAGAGTCAAAAACCTTCCTTGCCTGCCTTCTGTGTCTAAACCCTGTCAGCATGTGACTGAGACATTTATGAACCACACATTATGTCCATTGTTCTTGCATGGGGCTTCTTTGTGCCCAGTGACTTTGTCTTCCCCTCATTAGAGGCTCATACAAGCCCTTAGAGACTCTTTTTTCCACCCAGCCGCTTGTTTGCAAAATCCATGGGCATGCCAGTTCCTGGGAGACATCTCCCTCTCTGCTGACTGGGATTAGAACCAGCCAACTGGTTCAATGGTCCTTGGTGGGACACTCAGCACTGTGTAAGTCTCTTTCCAAAGGAAATGAGGCTAAAGGGAGATTTCTTTCCTTGTCGTGGAGACATTTCTACACATTATAAAATATAATGCAGATGCACTTTTCATGAGGAGGGAGAGAGCTGCTCTGTGTTTTTGGACTCTGAGTGACTAGCATTGAGTTAGTTCTTTCCCACCTCTAAGTTTTTGGCTTCCCAATCCGGAGTAGATCATTCATGGGGGGTCTGCTGTGGCAGGACTGGGGGTTGTGGTTTGTACAGATGTAGCTGTAACATTTTCTGAGTTTTTTTTTTGCATCAAACCCCAAAAGGTTTCCCCCTCAGAGACCCATGCCATTGGATCATAGAATATTTTGAACATCCTGAGTTGGAAGGGACCCACAGGGATCACCAAAGTCCAACTCCATTGGAGGTGTCTCAAGTTGCCATCCTGGTAGCATCTGAACTGCAGTCCATGGAGGTGTCAGTGACACATGGAAAACCAACAAGCTGTTAGTGCTATTTCCACACCTAAACCAACCCATTCTCCCCCGCAAACTGATCTGATGCCATTCCTAAAAGTCTCCATTCCAGGTTCCCTCCTACAAGGCATAGACACAGATTACTACAAGTCAGTCCTCCCCTGAAAATGCCTGTAAATTTTTAGCCTGTCATTTTTTAGGCTCTGAGACTCCCTTGCAATCTGACAGCATGTCAAGTTAATAGCTGAGTGTTTGGATGTGAATAAACCAAGCAGTAGAAAATTGCAGTATGGCCCAGATGTGCACCTATTCAGTGGGTGGGCCCTGAATGCTGTGGTCAAATCCTCATCTTTCTTAGGTCTCTATTTAGTAACCCTTTCCTGCAATTACTTTGATTCTCTGTAATAACCAACCTACTCTTTGTGCCAATTTGTCTTCACAATCACTTGTTTGAAAAGACCTGCCCCTCCTGGAAAAGCTTTTCCAGTCCAAAAAGCATCCTCCTTTCTGTCCCTATTTCTGTGACATCCTGTACTTTTAAAATAAATACAGTATGAGTGGGGACATGGTGAGGAAAGTCTTTCACAGGCAGAGCCACAGAGCTCACTATTCCTAAGCTCTGGATAATTTTTAAAAATTGTTAAAGGAAAGGAAAAA